>UESW01004499.1:122819-377043 GCA_900491605.1 Calamus simplicifolius
CAGCAAAGTTGTTTTGCCAAGCTCATAACTCAAACTTGTTGTTTTACATGGGATCACAACGAACCCAACCAATTTTTATAGGATCATCAGCACAAACATATCCCAAGTTTTCTAGCTTGAACAAGACTGATCTGCCTCTCGATTCAATCCCTTGATTGAATCAATCAATAAGAATAATAAAGATAGTTACAATAGTAATAAAGCTCCTCAAATGAGCAAATAAGATAATATAATCAAGATAGAAATAGAAGAGTTGATTTAAAAAAATTTTGAAGTGTCTTTTTTCTTCTTCTTTCCTCGAATGATCTTCCTCAAGTTGAGCTTGAAGCTTTGGAAGAATCATTGATGTAGAGGCTTTTGAAGAACTGAGGCTCTTAGCTTCTCCTTTTGATTTGATGGAAATCCTTCAAAGTTGGCTTTTAAATGCTCTGGATTTTTTTAAACTCAGTTTCGAACAAAAGGATTCAAACTTGAACTCTAATCCTTTTCGATTTTCCGATTCTGTTTTCTCTCTTTTTTGTCTATTCAAATGATCAGATGGCTCCTCTTTTATAATTTCATCTAAATCCACTTTTAGATAAAAACTAGTCGTTAAAAGTACTTATGGATATGTTAAGCATAAAAGAGGAAAGAGCCATTAAAGTTTGTTGAAAAAAGTCAACCGTTGGAATCATCTCTGATACATTTGAAATTCGTTTATGACGGATTAGAGTTGGCTCTAACTCGATAGGGAGTGGGCTCTAATTCAAATATTTAAACAAAAACTTTTTGCTCATCGCGGAGTCAACTCTGACTTTTCGAGGGATCAACACTTCTCGTGTGGGAGTCGGCTCTAGCAAATGCGAGAGTCAGCTCTAATGAACCTTCAAAAAATAGTCTCTGTATAACCATTAGAGCCGGCTCTAATTCTATGCAGGAGTTGGCTCTAATTTGATGCAGAAATAGACTCTCTATCTTTCAATTAGAGTCGACTCTAACTCTGCAGGAGTCGGCTTTTGTCCATGCTGAAAGTGCCAAACTGTTCCGATACGCTCCGGAGTCGACTCTAATACTTCTATAGTCGACTTTAATGATTGAAACTTGACACTTACAAGACATGGATTCAAACTCAATTTTTCTTGGATTTGATCAATTAAACATTTTAAATTCTTGAAGTACTTGATCAAAATAATTAGTAACATAAGAAATATACTCGTGGTTTTGTTATTCATCAAAATCAATAAATGGGTTAATAATCTTTCCCTTTTTGATGATGATAAAACATTGAGTATATGCATATAATTGACATATAAACTTCAACTTGAATAACTTTTCAAATACAATGATAGTAAGTAGAATTTTAATTTTATTCCAAATATTTAGCTCAACTATTCCATGAATTCAAAATTTTATCCAATGATTTATACAATTTAAATTAATCAATTACAATTACAACTATCAAACCAAATAATTCAAATTAGTATCAAATCAAGTAATTCAAATTAGATTAGCTCCTCCTGAGTAATTGCTCTCCCTATGTATGTGCATACTATTTTCAATATGCATATATAATTCTCTTTCTTTTTTATTATAATAAAAAAATAAGCAAGTATAGGATAGTCCTTGCTCAGGATGAGATACAATTCAATTAAATTAAAATCAAACAACTCAGAATGACATAAGAAGACAATAATTTACAGATATCCAAGAACTTTCATTAAGATATAAAAACTTCATACTTTTTCATTGATTACATAAAGTTAAGTATAAGTCTAATGAAATACAAACTTAGTGTAAAGCAAATACAAAATAACATCATATCATAACTAAAATCCTAAGTATAAGCTAGGATTACTATAAGATTCTAACAATAGATTTCTAAACATAAACTAAGATAAATTGATTGGTTGGTTGGATTGGATTGACTTGAATTAGCTTGGCTTGGATTGGCTTGACTTGGCTTGGATCAGCAAGAAAGGAAGGGCTCATTCACTTCGGTCCAACTCTTAGAAGTCTCTTTAATTCAGCTAAAATTTCTTCCATTCCTCCCACTTGAGTCATGCAATACTGTTTCATTAGCTCTTCAATATGAGATGAGGCTTTCTGAATGTTAATATAAAGTTTGCAAAAGACTTTGCATAAACATCTGATTCTTCTGCAATGCCTTTGATTCTGTTCAAGATGTATTGCAACTCAGTCTTCAAGCTCTCAGCAAAGAAATTAATTAAGTTTTTAATCTTCTCAACTTTTTCTTCCAAGAGATAAATTAATTGCTTGAAGTTCAAGGACTGATCCTGAATACTCTCATTTATTCTTTCTTCATGCTCAACCAAAACGGACTTCATTACTTCTTTAATTTGCATCATTTGCTCTGTTGTGAAGGCAGAGGTTGATGCTACCGGTGTTGCCGATGAAGGTGTTGGTGAAGAACTCGGTCCAAGTGAAGGAATAGATGATCTAGAAGTAGAGGGTCCATGTGTAGGTGCTGAAGGCCTAGGGACTTCATCATCATCATCATCAATGTCAACCCTTACTCCTCTGATTGGCTGTAGTATATCAGACTGTCTTCTTCTTTGCCATTGAGCATTTAATTTTTTGAATCCATGTGGTGAAGAGTAGAAATGTTATAATAATCAGTGTGCCTTAATTTTTTTTAGGCTTATTTTCTAAGATATATACCCTTTGGCTCCAAAAAATCAATATCAATATCATTCCATAGGATAGGGTGGATCTCTTCTTTGTCCCGGTCTCAGCCATATATCCAATCATCATTTCGGCCAAGTTTATTGGATGATCATTAAGCACACAATCCATAATAGCAATATCCCTTTATGAAACAAACTCAAATCTACCAGTTTTTGGAAATAAAATGTTGCAGATGTTGTGCAACAATTTCAGCTCTAAACTTAACTGATTGGCCCCAATTTCTTCAAATTCAGTGACCTCTGTTCCTAGCATTCTCGATAAAGCTTCACAACGGTCAGAGAATGTGTGGTAGTCATTCCAATAATGGGAATTTCTAAAATATTTTCTAAGATTTCAGAAGTTACGTGAACTCGAGTACCTCTCACATAACTCACAAAACTACCATCTTCTCTACTGAAATTATTGTAAAATTCTCTCACAAGTGCAGGGTATGTGGGAACATCTAATGAGCAAACTTTCTCCCATCTCATATTCCTTAACAGTCTTCAATCTCAAAACCTTCAGAGTCAAGAAAATGAAAATCTACCTTTCTTCCCATTGTAATTGCCTTTCCAGCCATGAAGTCGATTTGAGGTGAGGGTGGAGAAGGAATGGTATTCGGAGTGAAAGAGGAAGAAGTCGACGGCATGCTCGGAGAGGGCTACCTCACTGAATGATGCACGGACCCTCTACCGGTGGTGATGATGACTCCAATAGCTGATGCTCGATGCTTGGGTACCATTAGAGATCAAGGGAAGTTGAAATCAATAAAATTTGAAATATTGAGTAGAGTGAAGGAGAGTTTGAATGATTTAGGGTTGATTTGGTTTGGAAAAGTATCGGCTCTATTCTAGAATAGTGACTGGGGACCACTTAGAGTCGACTCTAAACTGATACACAGTCAGCGCTCGAATAGAGTCAGCTCCAACAGTAATTAGAGTCGGCTCTAATAAGCAGACAGAAGGCTATCTGGCCTTAGAGTCGACTCCAACTTCAATAGAGTCGGCTCCACGATAGTTTCAGTAAAAAATAGGAGTATCAAAGTCTGAAACTTGTCAAGCCATGATCAAACTCTAGATAAATTTTCCTTAAATGTATGGGGGATCAAGGAATCAAACATCTAAATGAATTTTCTTAGAAACATAAGAAAGTTTTCAAGAAAATAGATTGAAATCTAGATAATCATTCTTAGGGATTTTAAATATAATCTAATGGATCACAAACCCTAATTCTTCTCTAAGATAACAAAATCTCTCTTACTTAAGGGTTTTGTAAATATATCTGCTAATTATCTTCAGTACACACATAATCAAGGCAAACATTATTATTAGCACATGTTCTCTAATGAAATGGTGTCTAACCTCTATTTGTTTAGTTCTACAATGTTGAATTAGATTTTTGGTGAAGTTTATTATCCTAGTATTGTCACACCTAATTGGAATTTTATCAAGTGTGATGCCATAATCTTCAAGTTATCGCTTAATCCAAAGGATTTGAGCACAACAACTTTCAGCTGCAACATATTCAGCTTCACTAGTTGATAGTGCAACTAAATTTTGCTTTTTGCTAAACCAGAAGATTAAGTTATTGCCTAAGAATTGGCATGCACCACTTGTACTCTTCTATCTAGTTTACAACTAGCAAATTTAGAATCAAAATATATAATCAAATCAAATGGTGAGTCTCTAAAATACCATAATCCTACATTTTTTGTTCCACTTAGATATCTGAAAAATTTTACAGCAATTAAGTGATATTCTCTAGGATCAGATTGATATCTAGCACATAAAATACATCAAACATAATATCAGGTCTACTAGCTATTAAGTAAAGTAAAAAACCAATATACCTCTAAAAAGCTTTTGATCTACTTTCTTACCATCCTTATCTTTATCGAGTTTGTATAAAGGACTCATTGGTGTGTCAAGAGGTTTGACAAATTTCATTTCAAGCTTCTTAAGTATCTTCTTTGTGTACTTAGTTTGGTTAATAAAAAATTCTCTCTTTCTTGTTTGATTTGAAGTCCAAGAAAAAAGTTCAGTTCTCCCATCATGCTTATTTTAAATTCTTCCTGTATTAGCTTAGTAAAATCTTGATAAAAAAGATTGTTAGTAGCACCAAATACTATATCATCAACATAAATATGTACTACTAATAAATCCTTTTTTTTCTTTTCAAAAATAGGGTTTATCAAATATTACCTTTAGAAAAATTATTTTCAATCAAAAATTTACTAAGTCTATCATTCCAAGCTCTAGGTGCCTATTTCAAACCATAAAGTGCCTTGCGTAGTTTAAAAATATGATTTAGAAATTCATGATCTTTAAAATCAGGTGATTGTTCAACATAAACTTTCTTATTTATAAAACCATTCAAAATGCACTTTTATATCCATCTGAAATAAATTAATGTTTATGCAATATGCAAATGCAACTAATAACCTTATCGCTTCTAATCTAGCAACATGTGCAAAGGTTTCATCAAAATCGATACATTCTTCCTGATTATATTCCTTTGCAACTAGTCTAGCCTTATTTCTAATATCAGTGTCATCTTCATCTAACTTATTTCTAAATACACATTTGGATCTTATAACTGGATAATCTTTGGGTCTATCAACTAAGGTCTACACCTTATTCCTAATGAACTAATTCAATTCTTCTTGTATAGCTAACATCCAATAAATATCCTTTTCAGCCTTCTCAATTGTTTTGGCTCTATATGGGACACAAATACAAGATGATTATTGATATTTCTCATGGATGATCTAGTTCTTACATCTTGAGATGGATCACATATGATTAGGTTCTTTAGATGATCATAAGCATATCTTCAATATCTAGTTAGATCTATATCATTACGAGTAGTATCAACATTATCAACCTTAGGTGAGTCCTCATCCTTAGCTTTAGATTCATGATCTAAAGATATATCATCATTCAATTTTTTAAAATCTCTTCCAAAGATATTAGTATATTTCTCATTATCTTTCTTTTTAGAACTTGATGCTAAAGACTTATCAAACACTACATGAATTGACTCGTCTACAATCAAATACTTCTTATTAAATACTCTATATGCCTTGCTAGATGTAGAATATCCTAAGAATATACCTTCAATTGACTTAGCATCAAACTTTTCTAGGTTGTTCTTCTATTGTTATGAATGAAACATCTACAACCAAATGCATGGAAATAGCTAATATTAGGTTTCCTATCATGCCAAAGTTCATAGAGAGTTTTCTTAAAAATTGGTTTAATTAAGGCTCTATTTAGGATGTAACATTGTGTTTATAGCTTTCGCCCAAAAATATTTTAAGAGTTAGCTTTCACATAGCATGGTACGGGCCATATTTTTTAGAGTCCTATTTTTTCTTTCTACCATCCCATTTTGTTAAGCTGTCCTAGGTGCTGAAAAATTATGATGGATATCATTTTCAATGCAAAAGTTTTTAAATAAATAATTTTTAATTCAGTCTCATGATCACTTCTAAGAGACACTATGATAGTATTTTTTTTATTTGTGACTTTTTTGAAGAATTTCAGAAATACCGAGAAAGTCTTATCTTTGCGAGCTAAAAATAATATCCAAGTGAATCTAGAGTAATCATCTACTATTACAAGATCATATTTCTTTTTTCCTAGACTAGTAGTTCTAATAAGTCTAAAAGGGTCCATGTGTAGTAGCTCGAGTGGCCTAGAAGTTGAAATAATATTTTTGGATTTGAAAGAGTTCCTAGTTTGTTTTTCAAATTGACATGCATCACAAACTCTATTATTTTCAAAATCTAATTTTGAAAGACCTTTAACCAAATCCATTCTAAGCAATTTTGAAATTAAGCATGTGCATGCATGACCTAATCTATGATGCTATAGCCACCCAATCTCATTCACCTTAGCATTATCAGCAATTAGGATAGATAAATTATCCAAGTTAATTAAGTATACATTACCATTTCTATTTTCAACAAGATAATGCTAGTATCAATGGGATTAGATACAGTACAGATAGATGCTTCAAAAAAAACTTTGAAACCTTTATTGCATAGTTGGCTAATGCTAATCAAATTATGTTTCAAGCCATCAACATAAAATATTTTCAATAAAAATGGATGGAATGATCTGAATTTTACTAGTATCCATGATGTGACCTTGACCATTATCTCCAAAGGTCATCACTCCATCTCTTTTGGCTTCAACGGTGATGAATTGATTCTTATCATCCATCATGTATCTTGAGCAGCCGCTGTCAAGAAACCATTTTTTTAATTCTTTGGCTGCAAAACACACTCGCATAGCAATCACATCTTATATTTAGGTACCAAATCCTTTTGGGTCCTTTATGGTTAGTAGCAGCAAATATAGTTCCTTTTGGAGCCAAATCATCTAACCTTTATAACCAGCATTTATATGAGAAATTTTATGATTGTAAACATAGGATTTATGACATTTTCTACCACAACAAAAATAGAAAATATCATTTTCAACTAATTTTTTAACAAAGAAATTGTTGACAAGTTTTTATTTCTTGTGTAGTTTGTAACCCAAACCAGCTTTATCAAAAATAGCTCTTTGATTATTCAAAGTAGGTTAAATCTTTCCGAGCTATATGTAAATTTATCAATAATATTCATATATTTTTTAACTTTATTTTTAAAATTTTGATTTTTAGTAGAAATAATATCTTTTCTTTTTTCAAATCTTACTTTTCAGATTTTATCTTTTCAAATTCAATGGCAAGTTCATCTTTCTTTATGAGAAGATTTTGATTTTTAGTTTTCAAAACCTTATTCTTTATTCTTAAAACTTTGAAATTATTCAATAATTCATTAAAAGCATCATAAAGTTCATCAAATGTGAAATCATAAAACATTTGTTGGCAACTTTTTGTTGTTCATCTTCGGATAAAGATTCCTCACTGTCACTCCAAGTTGCAACATATGCTTTCTTTTTTTTTAAATCCCTTTTGAGCTAAGAATATTTAGATTTATAATGTTCGGGCTTCTTGCATTCATAGCATATCACGGGATCTTTCTCTTTATCTTCTTCCAATTTGATATCGGATTTTCTTTTATGAAATGACCTCGTTCTTTCCATGAATTTTTTAAACTTTCTTACAAGGAGAGCGATATCATCGTCGTCTTCATCTTCTTTACTGCTGCTTTTCTCTTTTTCAACAGATTTTAGTGCGATAGTTCTTTTCTTCTTCACATCTTCTTCTTGATGTTGCTTTATCGTTAATTCATGGGTCATGAGTGATCCAAAGAGTTCCTCGTTGAGATCTTTGGCTTCTTGGATTGCTATTGCTTTCACTTTCTATGCTCTTAGAAGGGACCTAAGAATTGTTTGAATAACTTCAGAATTAGTATAGGTCATTCCAAGACTTTTTAATCCATTCACTATATCAGTAAATCTAGTGTACATGCAAGTGATGGACTCATTTTGATCCATGTTAAAGAGTTCATATTTATACAAAAAATGTTAATCTTGGACTCTTTAACCTAGTTGGTACTTTCATGGGTAACTTCCAACCGATCCCATATCTTCTTGGCTGAGATGCAAGTAGATATTCTATTGAATTTATTTGCATTCAAGAAGCAGTACAGGACATTCATGGCCTTGGCATTGAGCTGGACCATTTTTCTATCATTCTTATTCCAATCCCTTTTAGACTTAGGAATAATGGATCCATCTACTAAGTGTGTGGGAGTGCTAGAACCATTGATAATGATACTTCATAAATCATAGTCTAAAGCTTGAATGAATAAGGATACTAAGTGTGTGGGAGTGCTAGGACCATTGATAATGATACTCCATAAATCATAGTCTAAAGCTTGAATGAATATCCCCATTCTAGCTTTCCAATATGAGTACTTTGTTCCATTAAATAAAGGTGAACGATTTATGTATTGTCCCTTAAAAAAGAAAAATCAGCTTGAGTTGCCATTTGGATCTTTAGCTCTTGATTGTTAAATCAAGGAAGGATAAGCACTTGCTTTGATACCAATTGTTGGCCCAAATGGCAACCCAAGAGGGAGAAAGGGATGAATTGGGTTCTTAAAAATAATTTCACAAAGTGATAGTGCACAAGAATATATGTAATGAGTGTGGTGCTAAGAATGCAAAGCAGAGTATGAAAGATAGAGTTGAGAGAAAGAGAGACAAGCACGACAAACACAAATTTTTTTAGTGATTCGGTATTAGCTACACCTATATCCACTTCTAAGGAACTCTTGGGCCCAAACTATAATCACCCTGATTACAGCGGAGTTATTTTGCAAGCTCACAACTTAATCTTATTATTTTACAATGGGATCACAACGAACCTAGCCAATTTTCACAAGATCACCAGCACAAAACCTATCCCAAGCTTTTTAGCTTGAACAAGGCTGATATGCCTCCCTGATTCAATTCCCTGATTGAATCAATCAATAAGAATAATAAAAAGATAGTTACAACAGTAATAAATCTTCTCAAATGAGCAAATCAGATAATATAATCAAGATAGAAATAGAAGAGCTTGATTTAGAAGATTTTTTAAGTTGGACTTTTTTTTTTTCTTTTTTTTTCTCTGAAATGATCTTCCTCAAGTTGAGCTTGAAGCTTTGGAAGAATCATTGATATAGAGGCTTTTGAAGAACTAGGGTTCTTAGCTTCTCCTTTTAATTTGATAAAAATCCTTCAAAGTTGGCTTTTAAATGTTCTGGATTTCTCTAAACTCAGTTTCGAACAAAAGGATTCAAACTTGAACTCTATCCTTTTTGATTTTTTGATTCTATTTTCTCTCTTTTTTGTCTATTCAAAATGGTTGGATCCTCTTTTATAATCTCTTCTAAATTCACTTTTAAATAAAAACTAGCTGTTAAAAGTATTTATGGATGTGTTAAGCATGAAAGAGGAAAGAGCCATTGAAGTTTGTTGAAAAAAGTCAACCGTTGGAGTTGTCTCTAACACTATGAAATCCATTTCTGACATATTAGAGTCGGCTCTTACTCGACCTAGAGTCGGTTCTAACTTGGAATAATCAAAATGAAAACTTTTGCTCATCGCGGAGTCGGCTCTGGCTTTTCGAGGGGTTGATACTTCTCGTACGGAAGTCAGCTCTAGCGAATGCGGGAGTCGGCTCTAATGAACCTCCAAAAAATACAGTCTCTATATAACCATTAGAGTCGACTCTAATTCTTTACATGAGTCTACTCTAATTTGATGCAGAAATGAGACTCTCTGTCTTTCTATTAGAGTCGGCTCTAATTTTTGCAGGAGTCAACTCTAATCCATGTCGAAAGTGCCAAACTATTCCGAATACTTCGAGTTGGCTCTAATACTTTTAGAGTCGGCTCTAATGATTGAAACTTGATACTTTACACAAACATGGATTTAAACTCAATTTTTCCTAGATTTTGATCAATTAAACATTTTAAATTCCTGAAATACTTGATCAAAATCATTAGTAACATAAGAAATATACTCATATGATTTTTGTTATTCATCAAGATCAATACATGGGTCAACACTTTACTATGACTTTCATTGCCTAATATATTTGTCATTCTCCAAACCGATCATCTGAGTTAACTAACACAATATATCCACATAATCTCTAAGGCATAGCTTTAGAAAGTATGCAAGGCATTTTATTATGAACCAAAACATTATGACCAATTATTATGACAAATTAAATATTTTATTAATAAAATTTAGCAATCCAAAATATAAAGTTTAGACATATCTAGTATCATATACAAAATGCTAGTTACACTATCATCAAAATTTTTAAATACGAAACTTATAGTTAAGCATCTTGTAGCTATGAAAAAATGCAACAGTAATATGTGAGCTAACAGCTTTGTGAAAAATCTTCTCCCATGCATACTAGTATGAATTAAAAATATACATATACCATTTTATAAACATTAATAAGTAAATTCAACTTTATTATGTAACATCAATTAATTCATATGCCCACATTAGACAATTTAAATTTGTAAATCCAATCAAATAACATAGTATTCACAATCATAATTCATAGCATATCACATAGTAGTAGTAAAATGTTGCATATATCAAAATTTATAATTCAAATAATAACACCATTCTATGACAAATCCAACACATTGATAGGCATCTTGGCATCTAGACTAGTCATAGTTGTATCACTCATGCTACAGTTTCACTAAAAGACAGCTACTCATAATGTCATATTCAGATATATTCTCTTTAAAAGTCTTGTTTTTATCAATTTGAATCAGTTTATGATTCTAGTCTTTATTTTTGAAAGTATTTTGATTCTAATCTAATTTCTTTTGGGCTAGTTTTGCTTTATAAATAAATCTCTATTATACCTCATTAAATCAATGAATTGATAATGAATTGAGTTATGAAATTATAAGGGTTTATCTTTTTCTACTTTGAAATGATTCCTTGCTTGAATAGTACAAGGTCATAAATTTCTCTAGAGTGATCAGAGATGATGAATTAAAGACCTTTTAGGTGTTGGTGTAAGACTATTAGTTATTTCTATAAAGTTTACATGCATTAGCTTTTGTATCAAAGCCAAGCTTGTTCGTATCAAATTTGGTATCAGAACCAAATTTAGTAACTATCTCTCCTTTCTCTTTATCTTATTTTTTTGTTTTTGCATCTTTAAAACCTTAATTTGGAAAAAAAAAGAAGTGTTCAAAGAAAAAGAGAGAACATAGAAAAAAAGAGTGGAAAAAATATAAAAAGAACATGGAGCGAAGAACATCTCTCCACCCAAGTTGACGCTCGATCTTCTATGGCTATTGCTTATGGCTCATTTTGCCCGTGCTAGTCATTCTTCTCTTTCCCAACCCTCGAACTAGATTCACCTCCCATGCCTCAACAGTCATTGCTAGTTGGTCAGCCATCCGCACAACTCTGCCATCATCCTTCGACTGTTGTGATTGCAGCCACACTTATGAAGTCGACCTTAGCTTGCTCCTTAGCTACCCATTGACTGTTGGGTGACAGATGGTGGCTACCTAGATGATAAGACTGGGGCTAAAGTTATACTCTATGTCCTTAAGATAATTTTGTCCCTCAATGGTGCTTACGGTCAGTATGACGATTGTTGACTCAAGTATTGATTTTGATGATTAATAAAAGATATGAGTATATTTACTATGTTTCTAATAGATTTAACAAGTGTTACAGGGATTAAAAATGTTTGATCAATCAAAAGGAATAAAGAAACAAGTTTTGAATTAAAATATCAAAAGAATTTTTCAAAGTTCAGAGCTTGGAGTCGACACCCAAATGGTCAGGAGCCGACCCCAAGGCGTATCAAAAGTTTTCTAGAATTTTGGCATGGTCTGGAGTCGACACCCAGAGTTTCAGAGCCGACTCTAACCTGAGATACAGAGAAGCGTATTCTGTTTCAGTTTCCAAAGTCGACACCCAGTATTCGGAGCCGATACCTGAGAGTTTGGGAGCCGACACCTGATTTTCTGGAGCTGACTCTAACCTGAGAACAGAGAGCATGTTTTTATGAGCATTTCTGGAGTCGACACCTTCGGATTGCGGAGCCGACCCCCGAAAGCGGTGAGCCGACACTTAACCTTCTCGGAGCCGACTCCTTAACAACTTTTTATTTTCTATTTTTGGATACCCGATTTGGAGCCGACACCTGAAAAGTTGGAGCCGACTCCAACCTTTAGGAACGTATTTTTTATTTATCAGAACAGACTCCAACGGTAAGATTTCTTTTTACCTAACCTCTAACGGCTATTTTCTTTGTGTGTAGAAAGATCCAAACAACTCACAACGGCTATATTTCTCACCTAAACCTGGATTAAGAAATCTATAAAAAGGAAAAATCGTCCATTTGAAAAAAGAGAGAGGATATACAAGAGAAAAGAGAAGAAAAATCAAGAAAAATACTTTATGAAAAAGAGAGAGAAATCAAGAGGAAAGACTTAGAGCTCAAATCCATCAACCTCGGAAAGCTCAAAGAGAAATCCACAAGCTTCTCAAGTTCAAATCAAGAAGATTTCCATCTTTAGAAGGGAGTTAGCAAAAGCCCAAATCCTCAACTTCTCAACTGCAAATTTCTGAAGAATCTGAGCTGAGGCCCTGATTCAATCTTTCAAAGGAGAAGAGAAAAGAAGAAAAGAAGAAAAGCACACATTCAAAGAGCTTTAAACATGCTTTTCTTATCCTTGTTTAGTTTATTGTTTATTTGCTCATTTGAGGAGCTGCTGTGAACTTAAACTCTATTTTTCATTAGTGTTTGCTAATTCAATCGGGGGATTGAATTAGTGGAGGTAGTATACCTCGGTACAAGCTAAGGATAGCTTGTTGTTGCATTGTATGCTGGTGAGCCTGGAAAACAGTTGGGTTCATTGTGATCCCGAGAAAAATAATAAGTTTTGAGTTGTGAGCTTGTAAAACAACTCGACTGTAATCAAAAGGATTATAGTGTGGACCCAAATGAAGCTTGGGAGTGGACGTAGGTGTTGGATACACCGAACCACTATAAAATCTTTGTGTTTGCCGTGCTTTTTTCTTAGTCTCTCTCTCTCATTTATTTGTGATTAGCATTTATCTACTTTGCACTTAAGCTCTTTCATATCAAAGCAAAAAGTTTTTAAAAGAGTTAATTTTTTTTTGAACCCAATTCACCCCCCCTCTTGGGTTGCCATCTGGGCCAACAATTGGTATCAGAGCTTGTGCTCATTTCTTGTTTGATCCAACGATCAAGAGTTAAAGATCCAAATAGAAACTCAAGCTGGATCTTCATATGCTGAAGGTCATTCTACCAATAGACCTCCTTTATTCAATGGTTCTAATTATTCTTATTGGAAAGCTAGAATGAGAATTTTTATTCAAGCTTTATATTATGAGCTTTGGAGTGTAATCACTAATGGACCTAGCTCAATAGTTCCTAAACCCGAAAGGGATTGAAATGAGAACGATAGGAAAATGGCTTAGCTCAATGCTAAGGCCATGAATATTTTATATTATGCTTTAGATGCTAATGAGTTTAATAGAATTTCTACATGTATCTCCGCAAAAGAAATTTGGGATAGACTAGAAGTTACCCATGAGGGTACTAATCAAGTCAAAGAATCTAAGATTAATATTCTTGTTCGTAAGTATGAATTGTTTAGCATGGAACAAAATGAAACTATCACATGCATGTACACTAGATTTACTGATATTGTAAATGGTCTAAAAAGTCTTGGTAAGACCTATACTAACTCTGAATTGGTTCGTAAAATTCTTAGGTCTCTTCCAAGATCATGGGAAGCGAAAGTAATTGCCATCCAAGAAGCCAAAGATTTAAATACATTACCTTTGGAAGAGCTACTTGGATCATTGATGACCCATGAACTGACCATAAAGCAACATCAAGAGGAAGAGATCAAAAAGAAGAGAACAGTTGCCCTCAAAGCTGCAGAAATTGAGAAGAGCAGCAGTGATGATGAAGAAGATGATGATGATGAGGAGACTGCACTTCTTGCTAAGAAATTTAAAAGATTTATGCAAAGAAGGAGACCCTTCCACAAGAAAAATTTTGGAACAAAGATGGATGGTGAAAAAGAAAAAGAAAAGGACAAGGATAAAGAGAAAGACCCCCTATATGCTATGAATGTAAGAAACCAGGGCACTTTAGATATGATTGTCCTCAATTGAAAAAGGGATACAAGAAAAAGAAAAATGCATACGTTGCAACATGGAGCAACAGCGAAGAATCCTCATCCGAGGAGGAACAAAAGGAAGTTGCAAACATTTGCTTTATGGCAAAAGAAGACGATGGGGTATGTACCAAAACTCATGACTTTACCTTTGACGAATTGCTTAATGCAATTAATGAATTAGTTAGTGATTTCAAAATTCTGAAAAAGAAAAGCAAAGTTTTGAAAAATGATAATTCAAATCTTGTCAAGGAAAATGATAAACTAACACATGAAGTTGAAGAATTGAAATCTGAAAATAAGAATTTGTTAAAAGATAAAGAGTCAATTTCTAATGTTAGCTTAAAGAAAGAAGTTGATAAATATAAAAATATAGTTGATAAATTTACATATAACTCAGAAAAACTTAATTTGTTATTGAGTAATCAAAGAGCTGTATTTGATAAAGCTGGATTAGGTTATAGGCCTAACAAGAAGCAAAAGTATGTTAAAAATTTCTTTAGAAAAGAACAGGATAAAAATGATGTTTCATGTTATTGTTGTAACAAAAAGGGACATAAAGCTTATGAATGCAATTTTAGAAAAATTAACAAGAATTTAAGTAGTAAAGGAAAGAAAATATGGGTTCCGAAAGGAACAATCTTTGTTGCTACTAACCATGAAGGACCCAAGAAAGCTTGGGTACCTAAACAGAAAGTTTGATTACTTTGCAGGAGTATCTTGTGACCAAAAGATCAAAACAAAAGTGGTATCTTGATAGCGGCTGCTCAAGACACATGATGGGTGACAAGGAGCAATTCATCACCCTTGAGGATAAAAGAGGAGCTGTCATATTTGGTGATAATGGTAAAGGCCAGATTATGGAATTTGGTAAAATTCAGATAACTCCCTCCACTTTCATTGAAAATGTTCTTTATGTAGATGGTTTAAAGCATAACTTAATTAGTATTAGCCAATTGTGCGATAAAGGTTTCAATGTTTCATTTGAAGCTTCTATCTTCACCGTCTCTAATCCTATTAACAATAGCATTATATTTACTGGATATAGAAATGGCAATGTATACTTAATTGATTTGGACAATTTGTCTACAAGTAATCATTGCCTAGTTGCTGATAATGCTAATATAAATAAGATTGGATGGCTATGGCATCGTAGATTAGGTCATGCAAGCACACACTTGATTTCAAAATTGATTAGAATGGACTTAGTTAAAGGACTTCCAAAGTTAAATTTTGAAAATAACCAAATTTGTGATGCATGTCAATTTGGAAAACAAACTAGAAACTCTTTCAAATCTAAAAATATTGTTTCCACTTCTAGGCCACTAGAGCTACTTCACATGGACCTTTTTGGACCTACTGGAACAACAAGTCTAGGAGGAAAGAAATATGGCCTTGTGATAGTAGAGGATTATTCTAGATTCACTTGGGTATTGTTTTTGGCTCACAAGGATGAGACTTTCTCAATATTTTTGAAATTCTTCAAGAAAGTCACTAATGAGAAAAACAACACCATAGTGTCTCTTAGAAGTGATCATGACACTGAATTTGAAAATCATTTGTTTGAAAGTTTCTGCATTGAACATGGTATTCATCATAATTTCTCTGTACCTAGAACACCTCAGCAAAATGGAGTTGTAGAAAGAAAAATAGACGTTAGAAGACATGGCCCATACCATGATATGTGAAAGCAACCTACCAAAATACTTTTGGGTGGAAGCTATAAACACGGTATGTTACATCCTTAACAGAGCCCTAATTAGGCCAATTCTTAAGAAAACTTCCTATGAATTATGGAATAATAGGAAACCAAACATTAGTTATTTTCATGCATTTGGCTGTAAATGCTTTATTCATAATAATGGAAAAGATAATCTTGGTAAATTTGATGCAAAATCTGATGAATGTATATTCTTAGGATATTCAACAACTAGTAAAGCCTATAGAATATTTAACAAGAAATCCTTAATTGTAGAAGAATCTATTCATGTAGTTTTTGATGATTTTTTAGCATCAAGTTCAGAAAAGATTGATGATGAGGAAGATACAAATATTCTAGAAAGAGATATTGAAAAATTAAATATAGATGTATCTTCAGATCATGAACAAGAAGCTAAAGATGATAATTCACCTAGGGTTGATGTTATTGATACTAATCATAATGAAGTAGATCTTCCTAGAGATTGGAGATATGCTTATGGTCATCCGAAGGAATTGATTATAGGTGATCCATCTCAAGGGGTAAGAACTAGATCATCTATGAGGAATATCAATAATCATCTTGCATTTATATCTCAAATTGAACCTAAAACTATTGAAGAAGCTGAAAAAGATAGTAATTGGATACTAGCTATGCAAGAAGAATTAAATCAGTTTACTATGAATAATGTATGGTCCTTAGTTGATCGACCTAAAAGTCATTCAGTTATAGGATCTAAATGGGTATTTTGGAATAAATTGGATGAAAATGGCATAGTAATCAGAAATAAAGCTAGATTAGTTGCAAAAGGATATAATCAAGAAGAAGGAATTGATTTTGATGAAGCTTTTGTATATGTAGCTAGATTAGAGGCAATTAGATTACTACTTGCATTTGCATGTCATATGAACATCAATCTATTTCAAATGGATGTTAAAAGTATATTTTTAAATAGTTTTATAAATGAGGAAGTTTTTGTGGAACAACCACCTGGTTTTGAAGATCATGAATTTCCAAATCATGTTTTTAAATTACACAAGGCACTATATGGTTTAAAACAAGCACCTAGAGCTTGGTATGATAGGTTAAGCAAATTTCTAATTGAAAATGGTTTTTCTAGAGGAAATGCAGGCAAAACCCTATTTTTGAAAAGAAAAGACAAAGACTTATTAGTAGCACAAATATATGTAGATGATATTGTATTCGGAGCTACTAACAATCATTTGTGTCAAGAATTTATTAAGCTAATGCAAGGTGAATTCGAGATGAGCATGATGGGAGAACTCAACTTCTTCCTAGGACTTCATATCAAGCAAAGCAAAGAAGGGATTTTCATCAACCAAACAAAGTACACAAAGGAAATACTCAAGAAGTTTGGAATGGAATCAATCAAACCCTTTGGAACACCTATGAGTTCTTTATGCAAATTGGATAAAGATGAAGACGGTAAGAAAGTTGATCAAAAATACTATAGAGTATAATCGGATATCTACTTTACTTAACCGCAAGTAGACCTGATATCATATTTGCTGTTTGTTTATGTGCTAGATTTCAATCAGAACCTAAAGAAACTCACTTAATTGCTGTAAAAAGAATACTAAGATATTTAAGTGGAACCAAAAATGGGTATTCTAAAGATTCAACACTTAATTTGATTGCTTATTCAGATTCTGGTTAGATGTAAACTAGATAAAAAAAGTACAAGTGGTGCATGTCAATTTTTAAGAAGTAACTTAATCTCTTGGTTTAGCAAAAAGTAAAATTCGGTTACACTATCTACTGCTGAAGCAGAATATGTTGCAGCTAAAGTTACTGTGCTCAAATCCTTTGGATTAAGCGACAACTTGAAGATTATGGCATAACACTTGATAAAACTCCTATTAGATGTGATAATATAAGTGCAATCAATATAACTAAGAATCCAATATAACATTCAAGAACTAAGCACATTGAAATTAGATATCACTTTATAAGAGAACATGTAGCTAACAATGAAATTTTCCTTGATTATGTTAATACTGAAGAACAATTAGCTGATATATTTACAAAACCTTTGAGTGAAGAGAGATTTTGTTATCTTAGAGGAGAATTAGGAATTTGTGATCCTTTGGAATGATCCTGAAATACCTAAGGAATGATTATCTAGAATTCAATCAATTCCTATGATTTCTTTCATGACTTTAAGGACAATTTATCTAGACTTTTGAGCAATTTGATTCTCCACATTCCAAAGATTTTTTCAAAAATTTATTGACCTTATTTTGACAAGTTTCGACTGCTTGAAACTCATTTATTTTTCTCTGAAACTGTTAGTGGAGTCGATACCTTAATATGTGGAGTCGACACCTTGTCTGTGTCGCACTCGGTCTCTGACCTTGGAGCCGACACCCGCTTAAGCGGAGCCAACTCCAGCTCAGGCGCTAACAGTGTTAGTGACTTGGAGTCGACACCCGACTTTGCGGGAGTCGACACCTGGTGGACCTAAATTGATTATATTAGGGCAGAGTCGACACCTTCTCATTTTCTATCTTCTCCAAACCTTCTCCAAAACCCTCCAAACCTCCCAAAGCCAAATACTCCTCAAATCAACCATTCCCTAAGATTCCAATGGCACCTAAGCGTAAGGGATCGGTCTTTGATGCTCTCATGGCTACAAGGAAGCGCACGGCTTGGCGTTTCATCTGTGAACCTTCCCAAGCGATGATTCCTCTTCAACTCACTCGGATAATCCTAGCCCTTCCTCTCCTCAAGTAGATATCCTTGCTGGGTGAGTCATAACCATGGGAAGAAATGTGGATTTCAATTTCTTTGAAGCCGAGGGTTTTGCAATCGGAAGATAAATTAAAGAGTTGGGATAAGGTATGTTCTTTGGATGTTCCCACTTATCCAGCTCTAGTTAAGGAATTTTATCTCAATTTATCAAGGGGAGATGGTGGAATAGTCAGTTCTGTAAGAGGGAAGAGAATTCATCTCACATTTAGATCTTAGGAAATCTTTTAGGCATCCCTGTCACTGGGCTTGTGGCGGACATTCATAGTGAGAGATCAAATGCTTTGTCAAGGATGTTAGGAAGAGAAATAATAGAGTTTGAGGAAGTTAAGGCAAATCAATTGCCACTTGAACTTAGATTGCTGCATAACATTTGTGGTAGGATCTTATTTCCTTTGAGTATGTCTCAGAGCGAGACATAGTGATTATGAATAGTATCTTGATGGGTCAGCCAATTAATCTTGCTGGAATGATGATATGGTATATGGCTGAGGCCGAGGGCAAGAGGAGATCTTCATTGCCTTATGGGATGATCCTAACCATGGTTTTTAGAAGTCAAGGAGTTGTGATTTCTGACAATGAGCCATCGAAGAACCTTAGACATACAGATTACTATAGTTTAGCTACTGTGCACAGAATGGGGTTTGTAAAAGTGGATGGTAGATGGGAAAGGAAAGGCCATCTGGATGAGAGAGCAACTGATATTAGGGCTACTGCACCATCTAAGGCAGGTCCATCAGCAAGACATCCATCACCAGAGCCTAGCAGATCTTCACCACCACCGGCACCTACTTCATCTCCTGTACATGTACCACAGCCTATGTCATCTATTGGTTTTTCTGATATCTAGTTAGAACAGCTTAAAAGTTTATTTGCTACTCATAAGGAAGAAATGAAAATAGAAATTGACAATAGTTTAATGAATTTAATAGAAATGTATTATTTTTTGGATGAAAGAATTGGTAAAATTGAATCTACACTTGGAGCCTCCGCATAATCTTTGAAGAATGATCTCAAGAATATTTTTGAAGAACTTAAAGATATTGGTGGAGATTCAGAAACTTACTCCAAATGCAATGCTGAGCTTCAGAACAAAATTATGACTGCATGTGCATTTGTTGATAGAAGACTAAAGGAATATGTAAGAACACAAAGTGAAGGAATGGGAAAAATATTAGAAGATTTGCAAAGACTTCTTAGAACTAATCTTTGATTACATTGTAATGAGTTCTTTGATGTAATTAAAAGATGATGTTTAGTTTAGTTTGATGTTGAGTCTTGATGTAATGAAGTGCAGTTTAGTTTGAAATTTTGATGAAGTTTCTTTTTGCAATATGATGTAATACTTGACTTTATGTAATGAACTTATTTGATACTTAATAAATATCATTTAATCTTTTAAGCATCTCTCAATTTTATCTTGAAACTTCTTAACCTTTTTGTTGACTACAAAAAGGGGGAGAAGTAATTGATAATCGTATATGCATCAAAAGTTAAAAAGAGGGAAAAGTATTTGTATATGCATTGGAATAAATAAGTTTAATTAATTGGTATTACATATAGAGAGAAGTAATTTGACATATGTGCACTTAATTTGATATAATTTGATATGATTGTTTAATTAGTATCAAACATTAAAAGTTTACTGTTAAATTGAGTATCATATGGGGAGCTACTTCATTCAGGGGGAGCTTACCTATGAGAACTAAATATTTAAGAAATTTGAGTTGAAAATCTTATTGTCTAACTCATGCATATACTCAATGTTTTTATAATCATCAAAAAGGGGAAGATTGTTGACTCAAGTATTGATTTTGATGATTAATAAAAGACATGAGTATATTTACTATGTTTCTAATAGATTTAACAAGTGTTACCGGGATTAAAAATGTTTGATCAATCAAAAGGAATAAAGAAACAAGTTTTGAATCAAAATGTCAAAAGAATTTTTTAAAGTTCAGAGCTTGGAGTCGACACCCAAATGGTCAGGAGCTGCCCCAAGACGTATAAGAAGTTTTCTAAAATTTTGGCACAGTCTGGAGTCGACACCCATAGTTTCAGAGCCGAATCCAACCTGAGATACAGAGAAACATATTCTGTTTCAGTTTTCGGAGCCGACACCCAGTATTCGGGAACCGACACCTGAGAGTTCGGGAGCCGACATTTGATTTTCTGGAGCCGACTCTAACCTGAGAACAGAGAGCGTGTTTTTATGAGCATTTCTGAAGCCAACACCTTCGGATTGCAGAGCCGACCCCCGAAAGCGGCGAGCCGACACTTAACCTTCTCGGAGTCGACTCCTCAACAACTTTTTATTTTCTATTTTTGGATACCCGACTTGGAGCCGACATCTGAAAAGTTGGAGCCAACTCCAACCTGTCAGGAACGGATTTTTTATTTGTCAGAACGGACTTCAACGGTAAGATTTCTTTTTACCTAACCTCTAATGGCTATTTTCTTTGTGTGTAGAAAGATCCAAACAACTCACAACGGCTATATTTCTCACCTAAACCTGGATTAAGAAATCTATAAAAAGGAAAAATCGTCCGTTTGAAAAAAGAGAGAGGATATACAAGAGAAAAGAGGAGAAAAATTAAGAAAAATACTCTGTGAAAAAGAGAGAGAAATCAAGAGGAAAGACTTATCCATCAACCTCAAAAAGCTCAAAGAGAAATCCACAAGCTTCTCAAGTTCAAATCAAGGAGATTTCCATCTTTAGAAGAGAGTTAGCAAAAGCCCAAATCCTCAACTTCTCAACTACAAATTTCTGAAGAATCTGAGCTGAGGCCCTGATTCAATCTTTCAAAGGAGAAGAGGAAAAGAAGAAAAGAAAAAAAGCACATATTCAAAGAGCTTCAAACAAGCTTTTCTTATCCTTGTTTAGTTTATTGTTTATTTGCTTATTTGAGGAGCTGTTGTGTACTTAAACTCTATTTTTCATTAGTGTTTGCTAATTCAATTGGGGGATTGAATTAGTGGAGGTAGTATACCTCGGTACAACCTAAGGATAGCTTGTTGTTGGGTTGTGTGCTGGTGAGCCCAGAAAACCAGCTGGGTTCATTGTGATCCGGGGAAAAACAACAAGTTTTGAGTTGTGAGCTTGTAAAACAACTCGACTGTAATCAAAAGGATTATATTGTGGACCCATGTAAAGCTTGGGAGTGGACGTAGGTGTTGGATACACCGAACCAATATAAAATCTTTGTGTTTGTCGTGCTTTATTTCTTAGTCTCTCTCTCATTTATTTGTGATTAGCATTTATGTACTTTGCACTTAAGCTCTTTCATATCAAAGTAAAAAGTTTTTAAAAGAGTTAAAAAATTTTTTGAACCCAATTCATCCCCCCCTCTTGGGTTGCCATCTGGGCCAACAACGATTGTCTTTCAGGATACAACCGTCTCCTTTTGATGAAAGCAGCACTACAATTCACCAAAATTTCGAACAAAAAATGCTACTATCTTTTTAATGCACTATTGATATACTACCCTTAGAAAAGTATGCAAATGTCTAAGAGAGGAGAAGGCTAGAATTGATTCAGATTGAACTCAATTCGAAATGATTTGGAATGAATGAAATGAAAAGGTCTTAGATCCTATTTATAGGTTTTTAGGTGCCCCTTGGAAGCAACCCTATGAAATTGATCTGTACCGTTAGATCTGATCGGATCCGATCAACGGTCAGATCAATAAGCCTTTGATACACCGATTCATCCTTTGATCTGATGATCAGCCGATCAGATAAGCCTATCCTCATCCCGATACGCCTTCTCACCATCGTGATCTAATGATCACGTTATTAGATAGGCAGTTGGACGTCTTTAATACACTATTTCAAGATCACTTATCACAACGGCTTGATCGGAGCGACGCCTTATCACCAACCGTACGATCGGACGGACGCCTTATCACCAACCGATAATCGGACGGGTGCCTTATCACTAACCGTCCTGTTGACTGGTCAACTAATGGGTGTCAGCCGTTGGATCACGATCGCGATCGTGATTTGATCACCGCATCTCGACCCTTCATCCGATCGATCAGTGATCAATTCTGATCTTGATCCGATAATCAATGGTCAATTGATCTTAGTCCCTTATCTTGATCTGATAGGTCTCCACCGTTGGATCCTCATGATCTAGAAAAAATTTAAAGCCCCTCAAGCTTCTTGCGATGATGCACACGTGCAAAGTGCGCCTACAAAGCGTCCATTGCGCCCTTCGCACACGCGCATGTGCATGGGTGATGCTACGTATCACCCTCAAGCTCTCCACTTATGGTGAGCCTAAGTGGTTTCCATATAAGTGAACCTTCCTTTCTTGATTTTTTCGATATGGGACTAAATGTCCCCATAATTTCTCATTCACACACTAAAGGGAAGTGATGGGCTTTCAAGGCCCATTAGGGTATTCAGGCCTATTAGCCTATTTAGGCCTTATTAGCCTATTTACCCAACAATCTTCCACATGAATAGAAATTGGACTTAGATCAAAGATCAGCAAAGGCAAACCCCCACATAAAAGGATTTAATGCAAATAAATATGCAGACACTAAAGAGAGTATAATGGGATGAAGTTGTATCGGGATAGGTAGCTTGTGGCTTTGAACCTTTCTTAGTGAGTTATTATCGAGTTTACTTGCTTAAAAGGTGAACATGATGTCTTGAACCTTTCAGCGTTTTGTGTAAACTAAGACAATAACAATCACGCAACTTCTTCCCGAGCATTCTTTTGGTTCTCATAGTTGTGTTCATTTTGGTCCCGAATAACTCATGGTCTCATGAGTACTTCAGAGAATTAAACCTTAAAATTCTCATAGAATTGGCCCAGTTCACACTCACATAGGTAATTCTTATTAAGAATATCCTGCTATACCCCACATGATATTGATGTCATAAGAATCATTAAAAGCAATGCTTATCCTAGTACCTTTAGCAGGTAGCACTAATTATCATATGAATGAGTAGGATTGTACATCCTTAGTGCTATCAAGTCTCTTCATAATTTAGTTGTCCCTTTTAAACCTAGATCTTGGGATCTCTAGTCAGCTAGGTTGGGTATCCACTATGAAGATTTTTTAGTTATAGGTTTTAAACCCATTCCCCTCGATAAACAGTTTACTTGATCTCTTGGTAACCCCTTTATTAATGGATCCGCTAGGTTTTTCTTTGACTGAACATAGTCAATAGAAATTACATCAATTTCAAGTAACTGCTTAATGGTATTATGTCTGCGACGTATATGTCTAGACTTACCATTATACATCTTATTATGTGCTCTGCAAATTGCTGATTGACTATCACAATATATGCATATTGCAGACATAGGCTTTGGCCAACATGAAATTTCTTCTAAAAGATTTTGAAGCCATTCTGCTTCTTTAGCCACCTTTTCTAAGGCAATAAACTCAGATACCATAGTGGATCGAGCTATACATGTTTGCTTAGAAGATTTCCATGACACAACACCTCCTCCTAAGGTGAATACATATCCACTTGTAGATTTCGTATCTTTTGTGTTAGATATCCAATTTGCATCACTGTATCCTTTTAGTACAGCTAGATATCTTAAAAATAATTCATAACTTAGGGTATATCACAGATATCTTAATACCCTTATTAGAGCTGTCCAATGATTTGAACGTGGATTACTTGTGAATCTACTCAACTATTGACAGTATATGCTATGTCAGGACGAGTGCAATTCATGACATATATTAAGCTGCCAATTATACGTAAGTATTCCAATTGAGATATGGGTTCTCCAGTATACTTAGCGAAATATAGATTAACATTTACAGGTGTTTTCATCGGGCTAGTATCATGCTTTTTAAACTTATTTAACATTTTCTCAATATAATGAGATTGAGATAATATTATTTCTTCAGATGTTTTAGTGATTCGAATCCCTAGTATAACATCTGCAATACCCATATTTTTCATATCAAAATGTTTAATCAACATTTTCTTTGTTTGTTCAATCATTTCAGTATTAGTACCAATGATTAACAGGTCATCTACATATAAGCAGATTATCGCATACCCTTCATGCAGGGTTTTGGTATATATATTTGTCACATTCATTTATTTTGAATCCATTTGATAACATTACATTATCAAATTTTATATGCCATTATTTAGGTGCTTGCTTTATTAATCCATATAAGGATTTAACAAGTCTATACACCTTCTTTTCTTGTCCTGGAACAATAAATCCCTTAGGTTGTTCCATGTATATTTCTTCATCTAATTCACCATTCAGAAAAGCAGTTTTAACATCCATTTGATGAATTTCAAGATTGTTAATGGCTACAAAAGCGATTAACATTCTTATAGATGTTATTCTACTTACTGGTGAATATGTATCAAAGAAGTCTATACCTTCTTTTTGTTTGAAGCCCTTAGCCACTAATCTGGCTTTATACCTGTCAATTGATCCATCAGCCTTTAGCTTTTTTTAAAAATTCACTTGCACCCTAAAGGTTTCATACCATATGGTAAGTCTACCAACTCCCAGGTATGATTGTGCATGATGGACTCAATTTCATTATTAACAGTTTCTTTCCAAAAGGGTGCTTTTGGATTATACATTGCCTCCTTGAATGTCTGAGGTTCATCTTGTAACATATAAGTTACATAATCAGGACCAAAAGACTTTGCAACTCTTAGTTTCTTACTGCATTTGGGTTCATCTTCGGGATATTCTTCCTGATTACTACTACTAGCAGTATTATTATCATAAGTTCTTTTATTTGAACTTATTTCTAATTTCCTTTTACTTTGAAATATATCTTCAAAGAATGTTGCATTTCTTGATTCCATGATTGTATTTTTCTATATATCAGTTATATCTGATTTATACACAAGAAAGCGATATGCACTACTATTATGTGCATAACCAATAAATATACAATCAACAGTTTTATATCCTATTTTGACCTTTTTGGGGTTCGGAATAGCTACTTTAGCTAGACACCCCTACACTCTTAAGTAATTGTAAGAAGGCTTCTTTTCTTTCCATAACTCATATGGAGTAACTTCCTTCTTCTTAAGAGGTATCTTATTAAGAATATGATTTGCTGAGAGAATTGCTTCTCCCCATAAATTCTGTGGTGTACCAGAATTTATTAACATAGCATTCATCATTTCTTTTAATGTGCAGTTTTTATGTTCTGCAATTCCTTTAGATTGAGAGGAATAAGGAGCAATAATTTGATGAATAATGCCATGCTCTCGACAGAATTCATCAAAAGGTGCATCGTATTCACCACCTCTATTACTCTTTATGGCCTTAATCTTTTTCTAAGTTGATTTTTAACTTTATTCTTATAACATTTAAACATTTCTAAAGCCTCATCCTTAGACTTTAGTAGATACACATAGCAGTATCTTGTTGAATCATCAATAAATGTTATAAAATACTTTTTACCTTCTCTAATTTGAACTAACTTTAAGTCACATAAGTCACTGTGAATTAAGTCAAGAGGTTCAGTATTTCTTTCAACTGATGAAAATGGTATTTTTGCTAACTTAGCTTCAACACACACTTCACACTTGTAATGTGGATCAATTTCACGATTAGGTAATAATTCTAATTTCATTAATTTTTGTAATGAATTAAAATTCACATGTCCTAATCTATCATGCCATAGACAAGAAGAGTCAACCATATAAGCAGAAGAAGAAGCTTTATTTATTTCAAGGTTTCTGTGTACAGTCATTACATTAACCTTGAATAATCCATTATTCAAGTAACCCCTTCCAATAAATATTCCTCCCTTAGTAAGTACAAATTTATCAGACTCAAAGGCCATCCTAAAGCCATATTTGCTTAGGAGGAAGCCTAATATAAGATTCTTCCGAATGTCAGAAACATGTAGCACATCATTAAGTAGAAGTTCCTTGCCAGATGTCATCTTCATAACAATGCGGCCAAGTCCTTCTATCTTGGAAGTAGCGGAGTTACCCATGATCAAATTTCTACCATTAATAGGAGTATATGATGAGAACATACTCTTATCAGAGTAGATATGTCTAGTAGCTTCAGTGTTGATGTACCACTCATTTGCTTTATCAACCATATTTGCTTCAAATACAACAGCTGACAACATCATCTCGGATACCTCTTAGGATAGGGTTTCAGTAATGTTGACCTCTTTCTTTTCTTTATCCTTGAAACAGCAGTCCTTGGATTTATGTCCTTGCTTTTCACAAACAAAGCACTTTCCCTTGAACTTATATTTCTTTGGATTGCCCTTCTTCTGTTTAAAGCCTTCGCCTGGAAACTTGCATTTTTTCTTCCCTTCTATGAGGTTGGCCTTTGGCTCAGCAGGTTGCCCTCCTGTCTTCTTGTCTTGGCTTTTATTGTCTTCCTCGATCCTCATATGGACAATTAGGTCTTCAAGTCCCATCACCTTCTGCTTATGCTTCAGGTAGTTCTTGAAGTCCTTCCATAGTGGTGGTAGCTTCTCTATGATGACAGCTACCTGAAATGACTCACTGAGAGATATTCTCTCTGTAGGTATCTCATGCAGGATGATCTGGAGCTTTTGGACTTGCTCCATAACTATTTTGTGGTCAACCATTTTGCAGTCTAAGAATCTTCCAACCATAAACTTCTTATGTCCAGCATCCTCTATCTTGTACTTTTTGTCCAGGGATGCCCATAGCTCTTTGGCAGTAGTAATACTGCTGTACACATTGTACAGGGTATTGTCTAGTCCATTAAGGATGTAGTTTTTGCAAAGGAAGTCTGAGTGCTTCCATGCCTCCACCGCAGCAATGACTTGCTTGTCGGTCTCCCCTTCCTTTAGGATAGGCAGATCTTCATTCAGTACTCTGACCAGATTCAGAGTTGTGAGGTAGAATAGCATCTTCTGTTGCCACCTCTTAAAGTCCATGCCAGAGAATTTCTCCGGTCTCTCGGCTTAAACGGATGTTGTCATAGTAGCCATCTGCAGCAGCACTTTCGTGGTAGTAGGAAATTGTCTTAAGATTGTTGGGTGGCAGATGGTGGCTACCTAGATGATAAGACCGAGGCTAGAGTTATACTCTATTGTTGGCCCAGATGACAACCCAAGAGGGGGGGGGGGGGTGAATTGGGTTCTTTAAAAAATTAACCTTTTAAATTATTTAGCTTGAGATGAATGAAGGCAATATGCAAAGTAATTATAAATTGCAGTGAATAAAACAGAGATAGAGAAAGAGACAATAGAACACGGCAAACACAAAAGAATTTATAGTGGTTCGGTGTATTCAACACCTACGTCCACTCCCAAGATTCACTTGGGTCCACACTATAATCATCCTAGATTACAGCAGAGTTGTTTTACAAGCTCACAACTCAAACTTGTTGTTTTCTCGGGCACACAACGAACCCAGCTGGTTTTCAAGGGCTCACCAGCACAAAAACCCTTAACCTCAAGCTTAACCAAGCTTGAACTGAGGTAAGACTACCTCCTCTAGTTCAATCCCTCAGATTGAGCTAGTCACAAAGAATAGAAGTATTGTTTGTTTAGTTACAAGGCTCCTTATTGAGCAGATAAACAAATGTAAGAATAGAGTTTAGATAAGCCTGATTTGCAGTTGGTTGGCTTTGAGCTTTTCTTCTTTTCTTCAACTCCTTGGAGGTGTAGAACCAGGCCTCAGCTTGGATTCTTCACGGAAGATGTGTTGGAGTTGATTTGGGCTTTCCCTCTTTTCTTCGAGTGTTGAAAATCTCTTGAGATACTCTTGAATAGCACTTGGATTTTCTTCAGAAGCTTCCTTGGATTTGAGCTTGAACACATAAGGAACTTCCCTTGATTTCACACTCTTTCTTTCACTCTATTTTGAATCTCGGATTTTTTCAACTGAAGCTCTGTTTTTCCAATTTTTCTCTTCTTTTTCTTTGAAATAAATTTCTCTCTATTCGTCTCTCTTTGATTTGAAAACAGCTTCTCTATTTATAGATTCTGCAAGAATATAGCCGTTAGAGACAAAGAAAAATAGCCGTTAATCAAAAATCTTACCGTTGAAGCTGAATTGGCATCCGTAAAAATTTCGCCCAGATTTGCTGGAGTCGACTCGTGCTTTTCCCGAGTCGGCTCGAGCTCGTCATACTAAAAATAGAAAAGTTTAGAAAGTCATGGGGTCGACTCACCAAAAGTAAAGTGTCGACTTCTGAAAGTCGGGGATCGACTCATGAAAGGTTGGGGTCGACTCGCGAAGTGCTTAGAAAAACACACCTCTGGTGTCTGAGCGGAGTCGACTCGCACAGTCATGGAGTCGGCTCGACAAAATCGGGGGTCGACTCGTGAAATTACGTGGGTCGACTCGAGACAGATAGACATTTCTATTCTCTGAGGGGAGTCGACTCTGAAACTCATGAGTCGGCTTCGGAACGTATCAAAAATCAGAAAGTTTTCTGATTGACTTTAAAATCGTTCCAGATTCATTTTAAATCATTATTTTGACTTGAATTCAATAAAATTGACATTAAGAATTAATTCAAGAAGTATTTCAAAAAACTTATTGATCAATCTATGAATTATAAAATTTCTTTTTGAAAGCTTAAAGTATTGAGCTTAAAGTTACTTTCAAAATGATTAATGTCAAACTTTAACATTCTCATTGATTGTTCAAAATAAATTCATTGCACATGTAAATAAACATATCATATCTTTTACAGTACTCATGGCTTTTGGTAATCATCAAAATCAAAAGGATTGGGTCATAAAGTTTTTCAACAAACTCCCCAACATCTATGTCCTTAAGACAATTTCGTCCCGCAATGGTGCTTACAGTCAGTATGACGATTGTCTCCCAGGATACAACAGTCTTCTTTTGATGATAGCAGTATTACAATTCACCAAAAATTCAAACCAATAATGCTACTCTCTTTTTAATGCACTATTGTTATACTACCCTTAGGAAAGTATATAAATGCCTAAGAGAGGAGAAGGCTAGAATTGATTCGGATTGAACTCAATTCGGAATGGTTTGGAATGAATGAAATGAAAGGGTCTTGGGTCCCATTTATAGGTTTTTAGGTGCCCCTTGGAAGCAACCCTACGAATTGATCTGTATCGTTAGATCTGATCAGATTCGATCAACGGTCAGATCAATAAGCCTTTGATACACCGATTCATCCTTTGATCTGATGATCAGCCGATCAGATAAACCTATCCTCGTCCCGATACGCCTTTTTACAATCGTGATCTGATGATCACATTATCAGATAGGTGGTTGGACGTCTTTGATACGTTGTTTCAAGATAACTTATCACAACGGCTTGATCAGAGCGACGCTTTATCACCAACCGTACGATCGGACGGATGCCTTATCACCAACCGACGATCGGACGGGTGCCTTATCACTAACCATCCTATTGACTGGTCAACCGACGGGTGTTAGCCGTTTGATCACGATCGCGATCGTGATTTGATCACCGCATCTCGACCCTTCATCCGATCGATCAACGATCAGTTCTGATCCTGATTCGATGATCAACTGTCAATTGATCTCAGCCCCTTATCTTGATTCGATTAGTCTCCACCGTTGGATCCTCATAATCTAGAAAAAATTTAAAGCCCCTCAAGCTTCTCGCGACGATGCAAAGTGCGCCTACAAAGCATCCATTACGCCTTTCGCACACGCGCGTGCGTGGAGGTGATGCTACGCATTACCCTCAAGCTCTCCACTTATGGTGAGCCTAAGGAACTTAAGCTTCAAGGAAGTGGTTTCCATATAAGTGAACCTTCCTTGTTGATTTTTCTGATGTGGGACTAAATGTCTCCACAATTTCTCATTCACACACTAAAGAGAAGTGATGGACTTTCAAGGTCCATTAGGGTATTCAAGCCTATTAGCCTATTTAGGCCTTATTAGCCTATTTACCCAACATTGACTCCTCTTTTCTTGCCTCAAGCCACCTTATCGGATCTTGACTACTGCAATTGAAGGTTGCTTTGCCTGGCTGTCACCTTTACTAAGGGTGTGGAACCCCTACCTTAGCACTCTATCCCCCAGTTGGGAGACCCTTGATCGAGAGACGGAGCAGGGGCTTGACCCCATTTTTTTCATCCACAGTGATCATGCTCCAGCTTGTTCACATTAGTACCTAATTGGCCAAAGCTGCAGCATTTGCCACCTTAGCACCTAGTTGGCCAGAGCTGTAGCATTCAATGCCACTACCATAGCCTTCCGTTTGGTTCTTGCTATTGCCAAAGATATAGCTTGGGTGATCTATCCATGAGTTAGGGGCTCAAGCGCTCATCTGTCATATCCCTTTCCGCACCACCAATGAGCACAAAATGCTCCGGCAACAAATAAAAAAGAAATTAAGGAGAAGAAAATAATGATCATAACATCTAATCAGTTAAAACAATTAACTGGAGGAAGACAAAAAGGGTATTATAGTTGAAGAACTAAAGGAAGAGCTAAATATAAGATGCTGCAATGTGTAAGAGCCTATTATTGAGGTATTCAATGATACTATATTAAAAGGCTATTTTATGAAATTCATGCTAAGTTACTGTGGTGGAATAAAATATGTTATAAAAGATCACTAGATTGATGCAGTTGGTTACAAAAAATAAAAGCTATATTTATCTTGAGTTTTAATTCATTAGAAATCAAATTCTTCAAAGTGGGAAGAGTTGATACAACTTAGAAAAGACAAATTTTGGCCAAAAAGAAAACCTTAATAAGTGCTTTTTTAGGAATCATATTTTATTCTTTTTAGAGTCTTATTTTTGTTAACATTGAATCAGTCTATAATTTTGATCTTTTATTTTTTTAAATGTTTTGATTCTAATTTAATTTTTTTGACTAGTTTTGCTCTATAAATAAATTCTTAATAGACTTCACTAAATCGATGAATTGATAATGAATTGAGTTATGAAATTATGAGTTTTTTTTTCTTTTTCTAACTTGGTATAATTTCTTCTTTGAATAGTGCAAAGCCAAAAATTTCTCTGAAATGGTCAAAGATGATGAATCAAATACCCTTAAGAAGTTGGCACGAGAGCAGTAGCTATCTTCGTTAAGTTTACTTACATTAGATTTGGTATTAGAGTCAAGTTTGCTTACATCAGATTTGGTATCAAAGCCAAACTTATCTGGATCACACTCACTAAGATGGTCAACTATAAAAGGAGAGATAGAGAAGCTTGCCTACATCACACTTACTATAGTGGTCAACTATAAACTATAAAGAGAAAGAGATAGAAAGTGCCACACTTCTACCAATAGTCGGCTATAAAGTTAATTAAAGAGATAGAGAAATGACATGGCCTCACTAGTAGCTAGTGCAAAGAGAAAAAGATAGGGAAGTACTACATTCTTACTAATGATTCACTATAAAGAGAAATAGATAGAGAAGATTCATACCTTCACTAGTGGCTAAGCAACACTCTTACACGACTAGTTCATTGCTTTCATCCCATTTTATATTTTTTTATAAATTATTAATTAATGAGATACATACTTTATCATCATCATTTTAAATGAAAATTTAAGTTTGATTTATAATTTGTGATAATAATATTTTATAAAATATTCATAGTAATATAGGCAATTATGAAATAATATAGATCACAAAAATATATGAACTATTAAAATTATACATATAATTATATTCAAGATTCTTTATTTTAATAAGAGTATTACTTATCAAAAATATCACCTCAAACTACAAGGAGGTCTAATATACACAAATTAATTTTAAATTTATAAATTTTTAAACTTTGACTTACCCATAAATTTTAGATAAATATTTTCTTCAATATATTTTTTGAAAAAAAAGACTTCTTCCTTTGAGAGATTTTTCTCGTCCAAGGGAGATTTTTCTCCTCATCCCTTGGATGATATGTATAAAAGGAGATGTATGTTGTTGATCCAATTATTAATTTTGATGAATAAAAAAATCATATGAGATATTTCTTATGTTACTAATAATTTTGATTAAGTATTTTAGAAATTTAAAATATTTAATTAATCAAAATATAAGAAAAATTGAGTTTGAATCCATGTCTTGTGTTAAGTGTTAAGTTCAATCATTAAAGCTAACTCTAAATGGATTAGAGCCGACTCCGGAGCATATCGAAATAGTTTGACACTTTCAGCATGGATTAGACCCGATTCCTGCAGAGATTAGAGCCGACTCTAATTGAAAGACAGAGAACCTCATTTCTGCGTCAAATTAGAGCCGACTCCTGCAGAGAATTAGAGCCGACTCTAATGGTTATATAGAGACTGATTTTTGAGGCTCAATTAGAGCCGGCTCCCGCATTTGTTAGAGCCATCTCCAACACAAAAAGATATCAATCTCATGGAAAGTTAGAGCCGACTCCGTGATGAGCAAATATTACCGTTTTGAGCAGCCCGACTTCGAGCTGACTCCAGGCCAGATTAGAGTCAACTCTAATCTGTCAGAGACGGATTTTAGATGTGTCAGAGATGACTCCATAGCTTATCTATTCTCCAACAAACCTCAATGGCCCTTTCCTCTTTCGTGTCTAACACCTTCTCAAGTACTTTCAATGGCTAATTTTTATCTAAAAGTAGATTTAGAGGAGATTATAAAGGGGAGCTATCTGACAATTTGAAAGAGAGAAAAATAGAGAAGAGAGAGAGAAAAAAAATTAAAAAGAAAAAAGCTCAAATCCGAAGTCTATTGTTCGAAAAATAGTTTAGAGAAAACTAAAGCATTCAAAAGCCTATTTTGAAGGATTTTTATCCAATCAAAAGAAGAAGCAAAGAGCCTTAGTTCTTCAAAAGCCTCTACATCAATGAATCTTTCAAAGCTTCAAGCTCAACATGAGGAAGATCATTTTAAAGAAAAAGAAGAAAAGAAAAAAAGAAGAAAAGTTCAACTTCAGAAATCTTCTAAATCAGGCTCTTCTATTTTTATCTTGATTATATTGTCTTATTTGCTCATTTGAAAAATTTCTATCTGTTGTAACCTTACTCTTATTACATTTGATTACTGATTCAATCAGAGGATTGAATCAAATAAGGCAGTTTGGCCTTATGCAAGCTAGATAGCTTATGATAGGTTTTGTGCTGGTGAGCCTGTGAAAATTGGCTGGGTTCATTGTGATCCCATTGTAAATAATAAGTTTAAGTTGTGAGCTTGTAAAATAACTCGGGTATAATCAGGGTGATTTAGTGTGCGCTCCAAGAGTTGCCTGGGAGTGGATATAGGTGTAGCTAACACCAAACAACTATAAATTTTATGTGTTTGTCATGCTTGTCTCTCTTTCTCTCTACCCTATCTTCTTACTCTGTTTTGCATTCATAGCTACACACTCATTGCAATATCCTTATGCACTATCACTTTGTGAAATTATTTTTAAGCGTTAAATTTTTTAAGAACCTAAATCATCCCCTCCTCTTGGGTTGCCATCTGGGCCAATAATTAGTATCAGAGCTAGTGCTCATCCTTCCTTGATCTAACAATTAAGAGCTAAAGATTCAAATGGCACTTAAGCTAGTTCCTTTTATGAGGAACAATCAACAAATCATCCACCTTTGTTTAATGACATAAATTACTCATATTGAAAAGCTAGAATAAGGATATTCATTCAAGCTTTAGACTATAATTTATGGAGTGTCATTATCAATGGTCCTAGCACTCTCACACACTTGTTGATGGATCCATTATTCCTGAGCCCGAAAGGGATTGGAATGAGAATGATCAAAAAATGGCCTAGCTTAATGCCAAGGCCATGAATGCCCTATATTGCTCCTTGGATGCAAATGAATTCAATAGAATATCTGCTTGCATCTCAGCCAAGAAGATATGGGATTGGCTGGAGGTTACCCATGAGGGTACGATCCAGGTTAAAGATTCCAAGATTAACATTCTTGTGCATAAATATAAACTCTTTAACATCGATCAAAATGAGTCCATCATTTGCATGTATACTAGATTTACTGATATAGTGAATGGATTAAAAAGTCTTGTAAAAACCTATACTAATTCTGAACTTGTTCAAAAAATTCTTAGGTCCCTTCCAAGATCATGGAAAGTCAAAGTGACAACAATCCAAGAAGCCAAAGATCTCAACAGTTTATCTTTGAAGGAGCTTCTTGGATCACTCATGACCCATGAACTCATAATGAAGCAACATCAACAAGAAGATATTACGACAAAATAATGCGTCGTAATAGGTTTTTATTTAAATTTTAAAATTTAATTAAAATTTTATTACGACGACTTATTTTCGCCGTAATAGGTTGATATTACGGCAAAAATAAGTCGCCGTAATAAAATTTTAATTAAATTTTAAAAATATTAAAATTTTATTTTAATATTTTTTGTATTGCACCTATTACAACAATATAATATTAAAGCAACGATACTAGAAATAATTTTCTAATATAAAAGTTTCACAAAAAAAATTAATAAAAGTTTTCATTCATTTCAATAAAATCATCATATACAATGTTTCAAAAAATACATAATTTAAAAAAATACATGTACTATGGAGGTGAAGTCTGCTGGGATCCACTAGGATGATATCCAGGCACTAACTGTTGCATGAAAGTAGTGAGCTCAGCAGTCGTCGCCTTTAGATCCTGGATAGTCTTCTCTTGCTGAGTGAGTTTATCCTCTTGCTGAGTGAGTTTATCCTCTTGCTGAGCGAGCTTATCTTCTTGTTGAGCAAGCTTATTCTCTTGCTGAGCGATGAGCTCTCGGCACTCATGTAATTCACCCTTTAATTGTGAGTTTTCAGAAGATGAAGAACTACCTCTAATTCTCGATGTACCCTTCGGTAATTGACCCCATCCTCTTTTATAACTAGATCTAGAGCCTAAAACCTCCTCCAAAATGACATCCTCATTGATTGGTTCTACTGTAGAGTCCTGTGAGGAAAGTCGCTCTATTAACTGTGCCTGCAATGAAAAGAAAACAAATTCAATATGTTTAGTATAAACATTACATTCAATAATATTTAGTTTTAATTGATAAAACTTACATGGGTTTCTTCAGCTTTTTCATTTATCCATTGATTCTTCTTTTTATCAAAATGAAGAGTATTCCACAGATGAAGTCTTGATGGCTCCTCTCCCGTAACAGGATCTCTCTGAAAAAAATAATAATAATTTAAAATAATAATTTAAGACAATAATCTAATACAATTATCAATGTATCAATGAAATAATCTAATACAATGTATTAATGTAATAATCTAATACAATGTATCAATGTAATAATCTAATACAATGTATCAATGCATCAATGTAATAATCTAATACAATGTATCAATTCATAATGTAATACAATTATCAATGTATCAATGTAATAATCTAATACAAAGTAGGTTCCAGAGGTCAGGAATCTGGTCTGTTTCCCATCTTTCTCTTGGTTTGGCTGAAAATTAGGGAAGAGAAGTGGACCAGTTCGTAGAGGAAATCTTAATTGGATGACACATTCCCACCATTTAATTTGATGTCCTATGTCGGAGTGCATCCAACCTCAAATTCCCCTGGATGAGATGTTTTCATGGAGTGAACGTCGGATTGGAGTTAATGTTACTTTTTTTGAGTGAGATTGAGTTATTGTATGCAAATTTTTCATGGCCAACGTTTTGTGACCACGTGGCTGCGGTTGAAGTGACCACACAGTCGTATGGCTTAACCTGTGATGAGCCACCTATCTTGGATCAAAATCCTTGTTCTAGAAACAAACCTTATTTCTTACTTCCCAAATCTTCCCATAGGACATAACTAAAAGCTATCATTAATCCACTAAGTCCAAACAAAAAAGCCCAAGCCTCATCCATATTATCAATGTAAGAGAAATTCCTTGGATTAAAATACTGCCGTATCTCTTGAGATCCTGTGCACTGGAAAAATAAGTGATCCAGAGAATCCTCCAATCATCCACACCGTTGATAAGTAGGATTAAAGGAAAGAAAATGATCTACAAGCAAAGACAAGAGTGAGATTACCCATGTTCCAGACCTTCCATAGGAAATGAAGGACTAATTGCTGAGCTTGCCCTTTCCATATTTTCGGTGCCTTATAAGGAGCATCCGGAACAGTCGAAAGATGTAGAATATCTTTAGCAGCAAACCAAGACTTATAATTAGGACCCTAAGTTAGGGCATCCTCCACAATTGCACCTCCCACTGGAGTGTACTTTGAATGGCTTGAACAATAAAATCCTTAAATTGTGATCTGATGACAGGTCCTTCATCCCTACAGGATATGTAACAATCCATCCACAGAGGCCTCAAATTGTATGGCCACGTAAGAGGAACCTGGACCCCATCACTCACAAAAATCCCACTTGAAATTTTGAAAATGAAATGGACAGTATATTCTCCACACATAATCAATTGAAGGGAAAGAACACAGTGAATCAATCCTCACAAGCATTCCATTCGGATACGAAATTTTTGTTGAAGAAACTTTCAGTATTATTCTAAAAGTGAATACTCTATTTCCTTATTATTCTATTTCCTTATGATTCTAACAGAAGGCATAAAACACATGGCCTTCCTTCCGTTTTAGCTATTTTGGTTCCCTATCTCCACGCCCTTCATAGCCAAGTCCTCTTAACATGTTTTCATGCTACAGAAAAATCACTAGATTTATAACACTACAACAATATCAGACCACAAATACATAAATATAAAAGCACTAGGTTCACAGTATTCCTTACCATATCATAAGAGTGAGCCGGTATAGACTTCGATCCAGTGAGAGCAGCATATGGCTGCAATTCCCGATTAGATTTATTTGTTTCTGATTTTTTCTACATCAAAGAATTAATGAAAATGGTTACATGAGTTTATAAAAAATATAAACTATTAAAATATTTGTATGGATGTATTTACCTTATACTCATCTGAATAAAAGTAATCACATAGAAAGTCCCAGTCACTCTGCGAGACACGAGATGGCTTATTTTGTTTTGCTAATCTCACACTTGTGTCCCCACCGTGACTAATGAAGTGGATATGAAGCCGATATCTAAATTCTCGATAAACTTTATTCATTTGAAACTCAATACCTTTTTTAATATGATCTAAATTCATATCAAGATCGAACTTCTCCTGCAAGTATATATATATAAATTATAAAGTTATAAGGTATATTAAGTACATTAAACGTAATCTAAAGTAATCTAATACAATTATACTGACCTGAAGTCGATCGATCATAGTGCTTTCTGTGCATCAGTGATCTCACTCCACTTCCTGACCGCAAGTGGTGCCATGTCACGTACAACCACTCCTATCTCGGTCAGAAACTCAGAGCGAAACTCACCTAATGGTCGTCCAACCTCAGGTGGCAGAAGAATAGGCAACTTCTGTCCACGACGCGTATCAATCAGATGTGCGGACTTGTATCCGCGAGCAGGACCTCGGCCCTTCTTCTTTGATGATGTAGCTGCAAAACATAATGAACTAAATTAGTGCAAAATAACATAAAGAAACATAGCCAAATAATATAAGTTTAAAGTAGAGTTATTACATGATGCGCCGACAGATGACCCCTCTGTCAGAGCTGGAATGTAAGGAGAATCATCTCGCCTCGATGTAGCAGGAGTATCTCTCGAAGACATCTGCAAACAAACATACAAACTAGAATTAACAAATAAGAAAGTATAAGAACATATAGTTATAATAAGTAAAAAAAAATGAATGCTACCAAATTAATCACTGTCATCACTAATATGCTCATTTTCTTCATCATCCTCCATATCAGAACTATGTATAGATCCCTCACTGTCATAATCAGCTAGTGTGTCGTCCTCCTCAACATCTTCGCATATAAAGTCATCTTGACCGACATCACTATGACCTCTAATGTTTTCTTGAGTTGCAACTATTTCAGCATCAGTGTCCGTACGCCGAGATGTTATTAAGTCCATGTTAGGTTGCTCACATGTGAATCGAAGGGCTGCTGAATCATCTTCTTGATATACTTCTTCCTGAACATCATCATCTTTTTTTGGAATATCCCACAAATGACGATGACTAACCTTGTATACCACTTTCCAATTAGAATTGTTCTTCAAATCATCCAAGTAGAAAACCTTTTCAGCTTGTGATGCTAAAATGAATGGCTCATGTTTGTACCATTCTGAACTAATATTTATACTTGTAATATTATAATGTTGTTGCATTCTCCTGTGCTTTGGTTCAGTTTCAAACCATTTGCACTTGAACATTATCGCCTTACAACCTTTAACAAAATGAAATTCAAGGACCTCTAATAATATACCATAAAAGTTAATTTCTTCTCCTAGATGAGTAGAGGGAACACAAATGCCACTATTCTGTGTTTTATGGCCGACATCCCGAGTAACAGTGATAAATTTAACGCCGTTCACCACACAGCCAGTATACGAGAACACACGACTGTCGGGACCAATAGCCAATGAATAAAGCTCATCAGTAGCTTCAGATGCCCCAGCAAAATGCTTATTTAACATCTGGATAACCAAACATCAACGTCATTTGAAATAAAGACATAGATATATTAATTGACAATATAAATGAATGTACGGCTTACTTCATTTTTTAACCACTCCAAAATCTTTCCTTTTGTAATTGGTCCAGTGTTCCTGTCTAGTTGGATTAGCTGATCAATGTGTTTGGCTATAGAGAACATTACGCTAATGAGCACTATAGAAAATTGCATGATATGAAGAAATAATTTTACAAGTATACTTACTTGAGAAATGGTTGCACCTCTGGACAATTATTGATGAGGTAACCAATGTACTTGTTTTAAAGTTTTATCATCTAAATGCACCATTCTTCCTTTTCCAAGAGGCCGCCAACGAGTTGCAAATATATTTAATTGCTTGTCCAAATGGTATCCGAATCAAAATTTCATTCGGACGATTGAATTTTGTTTCTATGCCTCGAAGATACATTGAACAAAATGTTAGAGACTCGTTGACAACATAAGCTTCTGCAATTGAACCTTCCGGACGAGCCTTATTACGTACGTATTGTTTATACGTACCAAGTGCCCTTTCAAAAGGATACATCCATCTACTTTGAACATGTCACGCAAGTAAGGCCTCGTAAGGCAAATGAATGATAAGTGCACCATAACCAAAAAATATGCTGGGAAATTCGTTCAAGCTTACATAAGATCACCACAATCTGCTCTTGAACAACTCCAAATCCCTAACATACAATGTCCTTGAACAAAGTTGTTGGAAGAAATTAGAAAGCTCAATTAAAGTACTACTACTCTGTTCTGCAAGAATGGTTTGAATGCCAATAGGTAACAATCTTTGAAGTAGTACATGACAATCATGTGTCTTCAAGCCGGATATCTTTCCATCACCTTCATTTACGCACCTTGAAATATTGGAAGAATATCCATCGGGCACCTTCACAGATTTTAGCCACTTACACAGAATTATCTTCTTTCATCTAATGTTAAGGTGTAGATGCAGGAGGCTATAAACCTATTACCTTGAGTTTGTAACCACAACTCCCTTCGGATCCCCATTGAAGCCAGTTCTCTCTTGCTTATATGTGTCTTTTGTCTTACCTTCGATGCTTAATAAAGTTCCCACGACATTGTCACAAATATTCTTCTCAATATGCATTACATCTAAGTTATGTCTCAATTTTAATGATGACCAATACTCCAACTCGAAGAAATGCTCTTCTTATACCAATTCAACTCATTTGGTGCACGCTTTCGCTTTCGATGTTTATTGTTGGATGCTTTCCGGACTGTTCAGCAGCTATGTGTTCTAATTGCATTAAAATTTCTTCTTCGGTCAACATTTTGGTTTGACTCCATGCTCTCTACTTCCATCATGGAATCTACTATTTGCCACTTGTGATAAATAGGCAAGTAACGGCGATGTCCCATATAGCAAATCTTGTCTTTCAGCTTTTGGATGAGTTTGCTCATTACAAACTGGACATGCCTTATAACCCTTTGTGCTCCAACCAGATAATAACGAGTATGCTGAAAAATCATTTATAGTCCATAAAAGCTACGTGCATCCAAAAACTCTCTTTGGTAGATGCATCATATACATCAACACCTTCGGTCCATAAATGTTTAAGTTCATCCACTATTGGCCTTAAAAATATATCCATATCCCTTCCTGAGATTAGGACGGGATAAGCAACGACATCATAAAAGAATGTCTCTTTCATATATTTCATGGAGGCAAGTTATAAGGTACTAAAATGATGGGCCACATACTGTATGCATTACTCATGTTCCCAAATGGATTGAATCCGTCTGAAGCAAGACCTAACCTTACATTTCTTGGTTCACTGGCAAAAATTAGGATACTTTGATCAAAATCTTTCCATGCTTCTCCATCTGCTGGATGCCGTAACACCCCATCTGTGATCGGTCGCTTATCATAGTGCCACCTCATATCTCAGCTGTATCTTGAGGCATATAGACGTTTCAAATGAGGTGTGAGTGGAAAATACCGCATAACTTTATAAGGTATCTTCTTACCTTTGTCTTTAACCACTTGGTACCTAGGCTCGGCATACCGGACATTTTTCTAAATAGGCATTCTCCTTCCAAAATAGCACAATCATGCTTGCATACATGTATGTTCTCGTAGCCTAACCCAACTCATCATCTTCTTTTTTGGCCTCATAGTGCGAAGATGGTTTCTAGTACCATTTGGAAATGCCTCTTTTAATAGTTCAAGCAACATATTGAAAGACTTATTTGTCCACCGATTGAGGACCTTAATGTGCATTAACTTCACTAAGAATGTCAAAGAAGAAAACTTTTCACATCCAGGATAAAGCTCGGATTCACCTCATTGAAAAGATCATCCAATTTCTTACTGTGATCGGTCCTTCCATGGTCAGACATCATCAGATTGTCATCATCATTGCCAACCTCAGTGTGAGCACCACTTGGGCCAGCAATGTCCTGCAATGCTTCGACCATCTCATCTTGTTCCCTTTCTGGGTCATCATCTTCATTCTCATTTTCATCTGAGACATTGCTTCCAAACTGTTCTCCATGAAAATACCACGTCTGATACGTCTTCGAGAAACCCTTTAACATATAGTGTAATTTAACTAAATCAGGCTTATGCCATTTGCCATTATAACACCGCACACAAGGACAACGTATCTTCCCTTCTTCATTAACATGAAGCCTTGCCTTTTCTATGAACTTCTTAATACCGGCATCATATTCTGGACAATTTTGTTTCTTATGTATCCAACTCTTATCAATCGGCATCGTTGGTGACGTACAACAGCTGTTTGTTGCAAGGATATGTTAGTGATAAAATTTCTCTTTTTTTATTCAGTGAATTGTCCTACTATAACATGTCAAAATTATGGAAAAGATTGGTAATAAAAGGACATTTTCACATATGAATCCAAAAACTGATAAAATAATGATTTCAATCTATGATAATGTCATAATTCCAATCTATGATAAAACTATCGGTACTTCCGTAATTTTAGCATATGATGGGCAATTGGTGGTACCATGCTTGAACCAATGATGGCATTTCATGAAGCATAGTTCATATCATGGTGGGGCAATCCATATTAACAAGGCCAATCCAAAAGCTTTGCAGTCAACAATTTTAAATATATAGTTTTTAGTTTAATTAATTTCTAATTTTAAATGTAATCTATTCCCATATGCCATGCATAATCAAATAAATGGACCAAAATCATACTTACCCAATTCAAATGTGATCTATTTCCACATCCATACAAAATCATGAAAGCAATCATAATCATGCAACATCAATCTACCAATGTAGAGGAAATTCGTATCTTACTTGCAATGTTAAAAATCCAAATACCATTACTATCCATGCACAGGCATGCTCATCCATGGTATCATATACAACTTCAAATATATAGATGGAATAAGCACTTTTGTATAAACAAATGTACAAGGGCTTTTATATAGATGGAATAAGCACTTTTATTATGATTAGTGCAAGAAGTCAGTATGGCACCCCAACTTTGCTATACTACACATATTTCTTTTATTCCTATACATTTCACAGTTAATAGCAAATGAGTGCTGTGCTTCCGTTAGAGGATTGTGAATTTTTTCAAAGCTATAGCATATCAAATTTGTGTCTTCCATTTAGGAGCAGGACTATAAAGGAAACCTGAAATTTTGTTTTTTTATTTAATTTTCTACCATGTGGAATGCTTTATTTATGTCAAATTCATCCATAATACCCTTTTTTTACAGGTTTTGGACCCTAGTAATGAGAAAAATCTCAAAATTCAATACATTAATCTAGTTTTCCATATCAGAAGATCTTTAGTGCACTGATCTATCAACACCTCTGAATGAAGAATGTAGTCCAAGAATAAGCGTAATCCAAAAGCATGGTGAAGCAAACAATGACATAGAAAAAAAAGATGAAGAAAAGTTAACACACTTGTCATTGAGAAGCTTCATAATTTTCAAACAATGAACTTTCGGACAACTAAACTTCCACAAGTAAATGGTAAAGATCTTCAAGGTACAGTTTATTACTTTTTACTTAAATGAGAATACTCACTTCATCCTAGAACTTTCAAAACTACATAATAAATAATATTGAGGTAACGCATATTCCTTGGTAGCTGCCCTTCCATACAATTATGTGATATATTGAGGTAACGCATATTCCTACTCCACAACCATGATGGAATGCTGCCCGAAATTCCAGCTTCGGATAGGCACAACTGTTCCAGATCTACCTGGGTTTGAAGCCAAGCAGGAAATTTTGGGCCCACCTGGCAAGAGCACATAACAATTGCAGTAGCTCTGAAAGGAGGAATCCACTGTCATTTAGGATCATTTTCAAGGAGTTGTACGCTAGACCCGAGTAATCTAATCTTGTGAGGTTGGAAAAGTGCGCTTCAGTCATGCATCCAGTGAAGGAGTTGGAAGATATATCTAACTCTGTGAGTCTAAACAACTTGCCCAAATTTTCTGGAATTGTCCCACTCAAATTATTGTTGTTCAAGTGAATAAGTTCTAAACTTTGCAGACAGCTTCTCCCATCCATTTTATTGTTAATGTGTTTAGCAAAACCTTCAATAAGACTTGTGATCTCACCCCGAATACTGTTATTTTTTAAGGCCAGCTCCCGTAAGTTACAAAACTTTGATATGTTTTCTGGTATTTTTCCACTGATATGGTTATCATACAAGTATAAGAATTGTAGATCGATAAGATTCCCAATTGCTTCTGGAATTTGCCCAGTAATGTTATTATTTGTCAACTCTAAACGTTGCAAGTGGACAAGGTTTCCAATGGCTTCTGGTATCCATCCTCTTATTTGGTTAAAGGACAAATACAGATGCTCCAAATTGAGGAGGTTCCCAATTGCTTCTGGCATTTGTCCGGCAATGTTATTCGCTGACAAATCTAAATATTGCAAGTGGACAAGGTTTCCAATGGCTTTTGGTATCCATCCTCCTATCTGGTTAAAAGATAAATCCAATCTCTCCAACTTGAGGAGGTTCCCAATTGCTTCTGGCATTTGCCCGGTAATGTTATTATGTGACAAATCTAAATACTGCAAGTGGACAAGGTTTCCAATGGCTTCTGATATCCATCCTCCTATTTGGTTAAAGGACAAATCCAATCCCTCCAAGTTGAGGAGGTTCCACATGCTTATTGGTATTTCTCCACTAATTATGTTCTGACGCAAATATAAATTCTCTAGGTGGCTAAAATTTCCCAGGTTTCTTGGAATTTCACCACTTATTCGATTGTCACTCAGATCTAATACCTCAATTGGCTAAGATTCCCCAATATTTCTGCAGTACGCCCAATAATTTTGTTTTCAGATAAATCTAAATGCTCCATGCACTAATTACTCCACAAAGACTCTGAAATTTCTCCACTAATGTTGTTCCAGGAGAAATCCAAGTACTTCAAACGGTTGAGATTCCCCAATATATCTTTTACAGTTGATAACTTGCTTTGAAAATTGCAATTGCCGAGAGAGAGTTAAAAGATAAATATACCATATGGTTCTCGAAAAAGGAATGGAGCAACAACAACAGCTTGATCTACTGGAAGCAAAATCTGATTTAATATGCCAACTCAATCTACAAATATACCTACTGCACCTGATTAATTTAAAATCAATACTTGGCATAATAAAATATGAAAAATGGCATCCTCACTAATTTAAATAAGCTATCATCAATCCCAACTCCAGTCTTGTGTTTTCTATGGCATAACTTAATAATCAAATTAAACAAAAGAGAGGTTCGGAGTATTACCTCAAATAGTGAGTTAGGAAGACCGATCTGCTTTGGTCCGGAATGTATCCACCTGTGCACAATGAATCAACTCTAGTTAGGAAAATGATCCAAAGAAATATAGCACATCAATATGATCCTATGCTGGACCTCTTGTGCTAAGGACTAGGAAGACAGGAAAAGTTGCATCGACTCGCCGTCCACAGGGTAACAGAAACAGAGCGGATTTGCGGCTCATGACCAAAAAAAGTGGCTTCGGTGAGAGAGGAATGAGAAGAGAAGAACGTCACATAAGAAAAGAGAGGGGTCTACCGGCAAGTAGATGATCTGATATAAGTGCAGACAGATCCACCGTAGAGCTAATGAGGGCTGACAGAGAGGAGCTCGACGTCCGCAGGCGGAGAGGAGCTCGGCGTCCGCAGGCGGAGAGGAGCTCGGGGGCTGACGGTGTCCGGGGGCTGACGGCGGAGAGGAGCTCGGGGGAGAAGACGGCTGAGAGGAGCTCGGGGGCTGACGGCGTCCGAGGGCTGATGGCGGAGAGGAGCTCGGGGGGGGGGGGGGGGGGGGAAGACGGCGGAGAGGAAGGGTTTCACAAAATAAAATCGCGCGAGGGTTTCTGGTGGAGTTTTAGGGGACCTTATTACGGCGAAATTAACTTTCGTCGTAATAAGGCTCTGGAGAGAGAAAGATTTTTTCACTATATTATGATGATTTTTTAAACTTATCATAATAGGTATTTTAATTACGGCAAACAGTATTTCCCATAATAAAAAGAAAGAAAAATTAAAAAAATTAAAATCGTAAAATATAATGTGGACTTATTACGATGAATTTACGGCAAAAAAGTTTTTGCCGTAATAAAAAGAAAGAAAAAAAAAAATTAAAATCATAAAATAAATGTGAACTTATACAATGAATTATAAATTCATCGTAATAAGTCTTTTAATTACGGCGAAAAGGTTTTCACCGTAATAAAAAGATAGAAAAATTAAAAAAATTAAAATTGTAAAATAAAATGTGAACTTATTACGATGACTTATAAAATTCGTCGTAATAAGTCTTTTAATTATGGCAAAAAAGTTTTCACCGTAATAAAAAGAAAGAAAAATTAAAAAATTAAATCGTAAAATAAAATGTGGACTTATTACGACGAATTATAAAATTCATCGTAATAAGTCTTTTTATTACGGCGAAAAAGTATTTCGCCGTAATAAAAAGAAAGAAAATTAAAAAATTGAAATCATAAATTAAAATATGGACTTATTACGACGAATTATAAAATTTGTCGTAATAAGTATTTTAATTACGGCGAAAAAGTTTTTCGCCGTAATAAAAAGAAAGAAAAATTAAAAAAATAAAATTATAAAATAAAATATGGACTTATTACGATGAATTATAAAATTCGTTGTAATAAGTCTTTTTATTAAATTAAAATGTGGACTTATTACGATGAATTATAAAATTCATCATAATAAGCCTTTTATTACGGCGAAAAAGTTTTTCGCCGTAATAAAAAGAAAGAAAAATTAAAAAAATTAAAATTGTAAATAAAATATGGACTTATTACGATGAATTTTATGATTTATCGTAATAAGTATTTTTATTACGGTGAAAAAGTATTTTGCCGTAATAAATAATTGTTATGATGAATTTAATTTTTATTCGCCGTTATAAATAAACCTATAACGACGAAAATATTTCACCATAATAGATTCGCTAGTGCTAGTTTCTGATCATATATATGCCATGCGTGTATGTATATATATATATCTTTCTGTGATCAACAGATATTGATAAATGTAGATGGCTGCAGGTAGTCGACTAATTACGTACCCTTTGGCTTTTATCGAGCTGATTGGCATTGTTGCTAGTGTCCGAAACAATGAAAGCTATGACGGGAGAATCGCCCTCGTTGTAGCACCAGTGAGCAGCTCCAGCAGCGACGGCGATGATGTATGTGTGATGCCCCTCCTAATTGTCCCACATCGGATAATTGGGAGTTGGTTAAGTGGTTTATAACCGGTTAAGCAAGAAGGACAAGGCACCAATTGGATCCCTTTTTGGGCTGTGGTGGCCCAAGTTGGTGTGGACCTTGTCCGTCTTGCTTTCTTGTAACGAAACGGGCCCGTGGACCCGGATCGTTACAATATGGTATCAGAGCCTCGCACCAGTCGAAAGTGCAGGAGCTAAGTGCCACACAGGACAAAGTGCTACATCCATGGAGGATGGGAGCCACCTCTTGAACCTGTGGGGGCCACCTCTAGAATCCTGCCTGCCTGGTGGTTGTGATGAATTACCCCTGGCGACGAGGACGTCGCCTTTGTTAAGGGGGGTAGATTGTGATGCCCCTCCCAATTGTCCCACATCGGATAATTGGGAGTTGGTTAAGTGATTTATAACCGGTTAAGCAAGAAGGACAAGGCACCAATTGGATCCCTTTTGGGCTGTGGTGGCCCAAGTTGGTGTGGACCTTGTCCGTCTTGCTTTATTGTAACGATCCGGGCACTTGTACTCCAGCCGACCTTAGTTGACAGAATCAAGTCCTCCCAGATGGAAGATCCAGAGCTACAAAGGATTAAAGAAGTGGTACAATCAGGAGTTCAGAATGAATTTTATATAATGGATGATGGATCCCTGAAATTTGAAGGAAGACTTTGTGTGCCAAACAGTGAAGAGCTAAAGGCTGAAATTTTGAAAGAGGCTCACTACTCTCCCTATACTGTGCATCCAGGTGGCACTAAGATGTACAGAGACTTAAAGGAAAATTTTTGGTGGAAAGGCATGAAGAGGGAGATTGCTCAGTATGTGGCCAAGTGCTTGGTGTGTCAGCAAGTGAAAGCCGAGCATCAAAGGCCTGCAGGGCCTCTTCAGTCTCTGATGATTCCACAGTGGAAATGGGAAAAGATTACAATGGACTTTGTGACTGGTCTGCCCAAAACTCCTAAGAGCAACGATGCAGTTTGGGTCATTGTGGACAGACTAACAAAATCAGCTCATTTCCTACCTTTCAGAGTTGGGGTCTCTAGTGAAAGATTGGCTAATTTGTATATTGAACAGATTGTGAGACTCCATGGTGTTCCGGTATCTATTGTATCAGATAGAGATACCAGGTTTGTGTCCCAGTTTTGGAAGAGCCTTCATAAGGCCATGGGAACCAAACTAAACTTCAGTACAGCCTATCATCCCCAGTCAGATGGACAATCAGAGAGGACCATACAGATTCTGGAGGACATGTTGCGAGCCTGTGTGATGGACTTGGGTGGAGCTTGGGATAACCACTTACCTTTGGTGGAGTTTGCATATAATAATAGTTACCAAGCCAGCATCCAGATGGCTCCATTTGAAGCTCTGTATGGTAGGAGGTGCAGATCTCCTATATGTTGGGATGACGTGGGGGAAAGGAAAGTTGCTAGGCCCTGAGCTGATTCAGCAAACAGTAGATAAGGTGCATTTGATCAGGGAGCGTCTTCGTACAGCTCAGAGCAGGCAAAGAGTTATGCTGATGTCAGAAGAAGGGAATTGGAATTCCAGGTTGGGGATCATGTTTTCTTAAGGGTATCACCAACCAAAGATGTGATGAGATTTGGGATTAAAGGAAAGCTGAGTCCACGTTATATTGGACCTTTTGAGATCTTGAGCAGAGTTGGAGAGGTTGCTTACAGCCTGGCACTGCCTCCGATTCTATCTGGGGTACACAATGTTTTTCATGTATCTATGCTGAGGAAGTATATCTCTGACCCCAGTCATGTCATAGCATATGAGCCTATACAGTTGAAGAAAGATTTATCATATGAAGAGCATCCTTTGCGTATCGTAGACCGCAAAGATCAAGTTCTAAGACGGCGTACCATTCCCTATGTCAAGGTGCAATGGAATAATCATTCTGAAAGAGAGGCTACTTGGGAACTGGAAGAAGAAATGAAAGAAAAGTATCCACGACTATTTGTATCTTAAAATAGTTAATGATTGAAAACTGTTAACTTTAGTTGATTGTTAGTCCTTGGGACAGAAATTTGGACCTTTAATTTTCTCTAATAAAAGTTATCAATTTCGAGGAAATTTTTATAAGGAGGGAGAATGTAATCCCCTAGAAATTCGTTTATTCAGAGGGGAGAACTTCCTCCTCTCTTAATTGCTCGTGAGAGTTATCACGAGGTCAGATGATAGACTCCAGATAATTCAGATGATAGACTCCCAGGTATATCTTAATTGCTCGTGAGAGTTATATCACTGATCAGATCACGAGATCAGATGATAGACTCTAGATATTTAAATTTCAAGTATATCTAATTACAGAGTCCCTTGATTTGGGGACTCTGCAATGCCTATAAAAGATGGTGTAGAACCCTCCTTCCCACCATACGTGGGTGCCCCCTTCTCATCATCTCCTCGTGCGGACTTCTTCCCCAGCAGCGTGCTTGTCTCTGGTAAGTCCTCTGGCCATGCATGAGAGAGAGAAGGATTGAGAGAGAGAGAAAGTTAAAAAAAAAAAAACGAAGAGGAGGGAGGAGCCGGGTTACAGAACCCAGCTCTCTCCCCTTCCCTTCTCCGTGACATTGGTTCAGGCCCGGCGGCGTGCCCGCCGCCTCGCCGGGCCTGAGCCCCGGCCGACGACCCCACCGGCACCGGGGGCGGCGTCCGGTGGGGTGCCGGAGAACAATGAGAGAGAGAGGAGAGCGAGGAGGAGGGAGACGTGACGGTGAGAAAACCGCCGGTCCGATCCTTGGTTCGGGCCCGGCGGTGTGCTCGCCGCCTCGCCGGGCCTGGGCCTTGGTCGGAGACCTCCACCGGCGCCGGGCGTGCGTCCGGTGGAGGTCCGGCCGGCCATGGTGGCCGGCCGTGCCGCCGGCGTAATCCGTAAGCCGCGGATGATAAAGAGAGAGAAGAGGGAAATTAAGGGGAAAGGAGGAGAGGGGAGGCCGGCCACGGCGGTGGCCGGCTCTGGCCCGGCCACCGGAGGCCGGACCGCCCCGGATTGGGCCGGCAAAGTCGCCGGCGTGATTTCGAGCCGCCGCGAGGGAATAGAGAGAAGATGGAATTTAATACAAATTGATGAGAGAGAGAGTGGGGGAGGCTGGCCGCGGCGGCGGCCGCCACGGTCCGGCCAACGGCGGCCGGACCGCCTTCAATTTGGCCGGCGGCGGCCCTGGCCGCCAGCGCAAATCTCAGCTCCTCTGTTTCTTTTGAAACAGAGGAGCTGGGTTAATGGGCTGATTGGGCCGTTGTTGTTTGGGCCTTGTTGGGCCGTCTCTGAGCCCAGTTTGAGCAGTGTTTTGGGCCCTGTATCGGGCCGAGAATGACAAATAAATATATGGCCCGAATCAGGATTGATTCTAGTTTCTGGGAATAATTTTATTTCCCTATTTGGGTGTATACATTGAGAGATATTCAAGCCCAAAGTTGGGCCCGTGAAGTGGTTTGGGTAGAGTTTAAGAATTATTTTATAATTCAGATTTTAGAAATTTAATAATGAAAAATGATTCTGTAGGTTCCCAGGAGTCCAATTAGCTGGGTTATCAAGTGAAATTCGTGTACTGTGGTAAGTAAGTCAAGTATTATAATTTTATTAATTATTAATTTATGAACTGTGAAATTTTAGTTAAATATAATTATGTTAATTTGGCAAAATCATGTTATTACTATGATAATATGTAATCATGATAATGACAGTAAAACTTTATGTGTCACCGCGGTTCTCATATGACAGATTCTCACATGACAGATTATCACATGATAGATTCCCACATGACAGATTATCACATTATCACATGACATATTATTACATGACAGATGACAGATACTGGTACCAGGACCCTTCCTCTTAGGGGATGTTTAAGAGGGCTACACATGATGTGTATTGTAGGGCCGTGGCACCATAAAGAAAAATAATGACAGTATAAACAATGTAATTGTTATTGAATCAAGTTTCAAATTAATTGATCTGATGACATGAACCTAATGATAGCCTGATAAATGAAATTTTGAAATTATATTAGGCTTACTTATTGAGTGTGAGCTCATAAAATTCTCATAATGTTTTTCAGAGCCTCAGGAATAAAGATGGATAATTGAGATAGAAGGAGTTTCTATTAAGAAGACTTAGTTTTATTATTTTAATTTAGTTCAGATTTATTTGTAGGGCAGATAGCCCAAGACTAATAATTCTGGTTTGTAATAAATCATGGATATGGAACTTGATTTATATTGATTTATGTGATAAGTTCAAGATGCCTTGCATGCCTGGCATGCGGCGGGTTGTCATCCTAGTTCAAATTTTGGGACTGGGGCGTGACAGCTTTAGTGGTATCAGAGCCATGCACCAGTCGGAAGTGCAGGAGTTAAGTGCCACACAGGGCAAAGTGCTACATCCATGGGGGATGGAAGCTACCTCTTGAACCTGTGGGGGCCACCTCTAGAATCCTGCCTGCCTGGTGATTGTGATGAATTACCCCTGGCAACGAGGACATCGCCTTTGTTAAGGGGGTAGATTGTGATGCCCCTCCCAATTGTCCCACATCGGATAATTGGGAGTTGGTTAAGTGGTTTATAACCGGTTAAGCAAGAAGGACAAGGCACCAATTGGATCCCTTTTTGGGCTGTAGTGGTTCAAGTTGGTGTGGACCTTGTCCGTCTTACTTTCTTGTAACGAACCGGGCTCGTGGGCCCGGGTCGTTACAATATGGTATCAGAGCCTCGCACCAGTCGGAAGTGCAGGAGCTAAGTGCTACACAGGATAAAGTACCATCCATAGGGGATGGGAGCCACCTCTTGAACCTGTGGGGGCCACCTCTAGAATCCTGCCTGCCTTGTGGTTGTGATGAATTACCCCTGGCGACAAGGACGTCGCCTCTGTTAAGGGGGGTAGATTGTGATGCCCCTCCCAATTGTTCCACATCGGATAATTGGGAGTTGGTTAAGTGGTTTATAACCGGTTAAGCAAGAAGAAAAAGGCACCAATTGGATCCCTTTTTGGACTGTGATGGCCCAAGTTGGTGTGAATCTTATTTGTCTTGCTTTCTTGTAACGAAACGGATCCATGGACCCGAATCGTTACAGTGTGTCTCCCTGTCTGAAGTGGTGAATCTTCTGGTGCTCGTCTTTGGACCTCTGGCTTTGTCCTTTCTCACTTTCTTGCTCGGATTCGGATCGCTGGAAGGATTGGAACGTCTCTGGGCAGCCCGGGATCACAGTGCCATAGATGCCCCTCCCTCTGCATGTGCCAAAACACACCATGCATGCTTATATTAATTAGCTTGTAAGAATTTGGTGATCGATGCGTACCTTATTATTAATATATATAATGATGCGCTGGAAACAATCCTTGGATGATGTAAACGAGGCGAGGTGCATTGGAGAAGGAGGGCAAGACAAGGCCTCCAGGATCGATGGTACGGCGGAGGGCGGCCACGCCGGCGCACTTCAACTGCTCATTGCACTAGTCGTAGTAGTCAGTGACGCCGGCCTCGGAACGCACTTTCCTGGTGGGCTCGAGAGCACTCAACTAATTATCTAGGCGGCACTCGCTTTGTTGGCTATATTGTCGCACACTCTGCCATGGACTCCCCCCGAACTGGGCCAAGGACGTATGGCAGAGGAGCAGCAATCCTAGAGAAAATGGGAGCAAAGTACGTGGCCGGAGAGGTTGCCATGGCTTGATTTTTCAAGTGCATGTGAACTAGCTGCTATATCGGTGGCTATGGCTGGTGCATCGTATCGTATCGAGTAGGAGAGGCTGATGGGTCGGTGTTTTATAGGCGGAAGAGTTGCTTTGCTTTGGACGCATGCGAGGGCGGTGGCCGAGACCGCTCCGCCACCTTGCGCCCATGCAAGGCCTCTAAAACTGGCGCTCCAGCTCGCGTTGCTGCATTTTCTAATGGCCTACGTGCCCGAGTTTTTTTTTTTTTACAAAAAAAAAAAAAGATCGGGCTTGCCGATCCTGTTCCATGCACGTAACGGTTCGAAGATAAGTAAGTCAATCTAATTTCACTTAGATATTAACAATCAAAACATAAAAACTAAAAGAACAGAGAGACTAGAAAAATTTTAACCCTTTCAGCACCAATGTACCTTAGACGTCTTGGATGTGTAAAAAATCTTAATCATTGGACTACCGTCTGAGCGATCTACGTGTCCAAGTTTTAAAGAGAGAAGACAGGGTCGAGGCCACGTATTGATGCGTGGCAGCCAGAATCACGTGAGACGGTGAGAGTTGCTCGCGTCCCAAAGCCAGGGGAGGCACGTCAGGCATCCTTGCTGATTAACCTCCAGAGCCCCCACGGAAAAATTTGGTACCTCAGCCTTCTTGATGTTTCTTAGCCTGCGTTATTTTTTTTTTTTTTTTAAGCAATCATACAAGTTTCGTATGAATTAGCTCAAAAAATTAAAATACATAATTTAAAAAAATAAAAAAGAATAGAGATCGTTTGGCTTTCATATCCACGGTCCAATATGCTGCGCTACTGAAGTAGTCATCTAGTCTGCTGCCGAATTAGCTTCGCGATAAATATGACGGATTTGGGCACAATCAACCTCCCGAAAGATAGTCCAAATATCCATAAAAATCGAATTCGCAAGGCCAAAGGGGCAATCTCCTAAAGCTCGGACATGGGGACATAGGAATCGAGAGTATCAAAACCTCCAGCAGCCAGCACGTCACCATGATGACCTCGGATGACAAAAGCAGAGCCAGCAACTCTATGGCGACACTCCCATCAAAGTTGATTTTGATGAACCCTGGAGAAGGGCTCCCAGAAGAAGAAAACCGTATGCCGGTTCGCTGCCGAAGCAGCAGGGGATCCCAGAGATAAGATTTTCTTTTTATTCTTAAAAATTAAAATTATATTAATTAATTAAAAATAATTTCAATTATTTTTTTTAATTTATTGTTTAAAATGAAAAAATAGCTAATTTATCAAGAACAATCATAAAAATATTATTCTATAAATTTATCTTTTTACATTTGGTATAATCAATGAAAATATCTTATAAAAAAATATTTTATTTATTTATTTAGAAATATTTTTTTAACAAACATTATCTTTTTTTAAAGGGAAACAACCATTGCTCTGTAAAACCACCTGTCAGCCTTATCTCAAGAACGTCCCTGAAAGTGATACATGGTTGCGGTGCTACGGATAGCAACGGATGTTTTTTATCTTAAAAAGGTCATATTTTTTTTATCCGTAAGAAATGATAAACTTCTAACCTATTCCTCCAACCCTCAGCCTATCTCCATCCCCATCCAATTCTAATAATATATATTATTTTTTTTATAAAAATTATAAAAGTAATAATATAAACTTAATATATTTTTAACTTTATATTTATTATTAAAATAATTAAAAAAAATAAATTAATATAAATATATGTAATTATAAAGTTAAAATTATCTTGAGTAGCCTACGTTCTTAGCATTTTTTTTTCTTTGCTAAATGAAAACAGAGCCGTATATCCAGTCAAATATTATATTTTGATTAAACATCTATTTTGCATCGCATCACTTACCTCTCATATTAGGAGATAACTTAGAATGTGTTTGGATAGCAGAAGTAGTTCAATCAATCTGTTCGGCTAGCTTTATTGTTTGACCCAACTAGATTGATAGCTCATTTTGGCTAGATCAACCCATTAGAGCATTCAAGCTCAAACTCTTTTAAACTAAGCTGCATTTGGACAAAGTAGTTTCTGAATCAAGCTATTAATAGACCGAATTGTGTTTGGATTGAGCTATGCATGAATAGATATGGTCCTAGGATTGAATAGATGTAGTCTTAGGATATATATTCATGGTGGACAGCCAACGCTTTTCAAATTCGTAGCATCGTCTTACCCTTCGTACTTCCCCTCCAAAGGGCTATTTAAGCAAAAGAGAGACCCTATTTGTTTTGGCCCCTCCTCATTTTTAGCATATTCTACCTCTCAATGCTTTGCCTCAACTTAGTATTTTATGGTTGGTCTCCTAGGTTCATTTTTTTTAGATTTGACTATCGAGTTTAGCTACCCGAGATGTTATCCTAAATCCATCTTATAGGTTGCTCTGGTAGTCTTAGGTTTGTTCTCTACTCTTTATAAGTAGGTCCATTTCTTTAATTGAGTTATTAACTTAGAGTATGAAGTCTTCGTCCTCAAATACCTTAACTTAGAATTTCACAAACTAACCTTCTGACCAAATAGCCTCTACGGAATTCACCTTTGGGTTCGCAACTTAACATAAGTTTAGTATCTTTTGGAAAGACAACTTCAATCATTTATACTTCATAATTCATCCTTATCTCATTATCCCATAGGGTACTTAGAAAAAGAAGGCCTTCGATCATAAGTCAGTTTGGCTTTACTTGTATAAAGATATTCCAAAACCAAAGCTTAGATTACCTCTTTATTTTTTGTATCTTCTCTCTTTGAACCTTACAAGATAACTCATACCAAGTTTGTTCTAAATTTCTAGCGGCTCATAGTGGCTTGGTTTATATCCTATATGATGTTACTTGGGATCAAGCTGAGCATTGTTCTCTTTCACGCTCTTTTTATCCCCAAAAAGTACATAAATAACCATGAAGAGTGGTACATTCATGCTTAGAAGGGAATATACTTGAGTGCAGTCCAACCTCAATTCTTGGTTGGAAGAGCATATTTTTTTTCATTAATTATAATAAAAGATTGTGGGCATTCAACATGACTTAGGCATCCAACCAAAAAATTGAACCAATATCCTTTGTTAAGCTAGGAAGAAGAGTAGGTTTTAGTTTGACTTAAAAAAATCAAGCGCTGAGCTATTAATCGAGAAAGTGTTGATCAACACTGACTTAAGCCTTACTCAGATTGAGAGTATTTGCATTATATTTCTTTGCTTTTTTATTTAATTCTTTTTTACTTTACTAAACTAATTGACTTTATTCTTTGACTTGATGCAAATATAGTGATAAATTAAAAAGCCCTCCAACGGGATTGTAGAACCTAGAGGGCAACAGCCAAAGAAATATCTTCTTTACTTCAATTGAAAAAAGATCATTTCTCAACATGAATCATCCAATTGAGCTTATATCAATTTGCCAACTATCATTATAAAGGGCCCTATTGTCAAGGTGAGAGAGGTAGTAGAGGTTGACATAGGAGTTTCTTCTTCAAGCTTAGAGAGGCTTATCCTCTCTAGCTCTAACTAACCTGTCTTTCCAACTTCGATGCCCTATCTTTACGACCCTCAATGAAGGATTTATATCATCGACTCCATTAAGGATGGAACGGTAGCTCAAAGACTACTCCAAATGGTCTACCTTCTCAAGGATTACCCCTATTTCTTAAGCCACTCGAGGGCTACCCTGACAAGTAGCATAATATAATATCTTTTCAAGGAAAATATCTTTTTTTTGGTTTATTGCAAGTCTTTCAACTTGTTTGATCGATCTTAATTTTGATTGTTGTAGGGTTTGCATGCATAAGCCAACATCATCAAACGAATAAGCAAGCTAGTGCATAAAGTAGATCGGCTCTAAATTAACAATGAGGGGCAATGGAATAGAGTTGCAAAGATCAAGGGCAAGCTCATTGTTAATAAGGACTAGGTGAGGCCCATAAAGATGACCTTCTTAAGTTGGTGGGACAACAAAATGTATAAAGAGGAAGCTAAAGTCTCCAAGTAGAGGATCACTAAGCTTGAGGAGTTATTTTAGGCTCCTTTTACTATCGAGGAGTTTAAAAGGATGGCAAACTATGAGAAGGAGCTGAACATGTACATTAATGAACCTTGAGGGGTTTGCCTTCTATATAAAGTAAGCACAATATAGCTCTTTTATGATGCTGATCTAAGCATCCTCGATCCCTCTAAGATGAAGATCTCTAATCCAATGCTGAGGAGAATGCTAATGCTAATGTTGAGGGCAAAGAGAGCACTCAAGTTACTAAGGCCAAGGAGCATGTCAAGGCTCCTAAAGTAGGAGAGAAAATAATGAAGTTTCAAGGGCTAAGAAAGAAGAAAAAAATAGTAAATCTCACTTCCTCTATCCTGAAAAAGGTGAAACAAGGGGGATGAGATGCTGACTCTTGGTCATCCTAAATGAAATTGCCCAATTAAAGAATGCTTGATCAGAAGATATCCAATTTGAAGATACTTTTTTTCAATGAGTTATGTTTTTTTTTTAATTTTTGTCCTATACTCAACCAACAGCCATTGCTTTTTGCACTTTGCCAATGTCCATCGTTCATCCATGTACAAATTTGATTAATAATGAAAGAATTTTTACCAATATTTCTCAGCATTGATTATTATTTTATTTATTTATTTATTTTTCTAAACACTTTAAGTCATCTCTAGACCATAACCTCAACTTGAACTAACAAACAATTTTTGAAAAGTCGCAAGTTATTCAAGTTACCTCCCAATCACAATTTGAGCATCTAACTTTGAGCTTAAACCTTTTACATCATCTTTTGATCACGATATGGCTTTTAGGCTTAAGTACTTCAAGTCATCTTTCGATTACAACCGTTAATCTTAAATTGACTATCCTTGTGATTTTCTAAAGGTTTGTGCAATTAGAAAGTAACTAAGATTAGGATCAAGAATGATTTAGGATTGCTCTATAATAAGTCAACTTTGATAACATTGAAGGATAAGTTCTTATAAGTAATATTGGTCAACCTTGTTAGTCTTTGGCTTTTTTCTTAATTTTCTAATCTACTTTACTTGTTCTTTCTTTATGGCTTTTGATCATGCTATCTTTAGTCGATCAAGTTGAAGACAACCGGCCAGTCTTAAACCCAATCTAAATTATTTCAAAAGAGTTTATTGATTGTTAGTAATTGACTAATTAGGTCGATCATTGTTACCTCTTTATTGAGCTTAGATTAGACTAAGGATTCATATATTTATTTTACTCTACCAGTTTTTTCATTGCTCTTTTTTTTACCTCCATTAAGTCGACTTTGCTAGAATCGATCTAAATTAGTTGATATTATATTATTAACCTTAAACATTTGGTTGCTCAATTCATATGAGAAATATATGCCTTCATTCTGATTATCTAAAGAAATAGAACTTATTGGTAATATATTCTTAGACTTTCTAAATTCTAGGCTAGTATTTCTATAGATGATTAGAATAAAGGAGTACACTTCCTATATAAATTAAGCAACTAAGTACATAAGACTTGTAATCTTAAATTGACTAATTTAGATCAATTCCAACAAAATTAGCTTAATGAAGGTTGGTAAAAAGAGAGTGAGAGAGAGAAGAGACCAACAAAATGTTGGCACGTAGCTAAAAATTAATTTATAAAGTACTAATCTATATAGGCTCAATAGAGAGGTAACAATACCTAATTTGACCAATTGGTTACCACCAACAATGAACTCTTCTAAAGTAATTCAAACTATATTTGAGATTAACCGATTATCTTTAGCTTGATCAACTAAGGATAGTATGGTTGAAGGCTATAAAAAAATAGAAGGAAGCAGCTTGAAAAAAAAAAAAATCAAGGTTCATAAAGCTAGCTTGTGCTAGTTGTAAAAGCTTACCCATAAAAGCAATTGAAGTTGACCTATTGTAGAGTAGTCTTAAATCCTTCATGATGACTCCGACCTCAAGCACGTAGCTAACAATATAGATCCTACTTTTAAGATGGGTCTTCATTTGACTAGATGACCTACCTTAAGAAGTAGCTTTCTTCTACTAAGGTGAGGCATATGTTTCCTCAAATATCACCCTCTTAACTTTACAAGCCTGAAGGGCTTCTCAAGTTATCTTTATGGTTGTATCAAATAAGAGACTGAAGTCAATAGCTCAAAAGGAGGAAGATAAAACAAAATAAAAATAAAGGAATGTGGTGTATTTTAAATATCTTCGAGCTAAGTAAATGTTAAGCTAGCATTTACCAAAGCCTTCTTGGTTAATTGCTCGACAAGTGTAAGAAGCTTGGCCTTCTCAAGTCGAGCTAAAGCCTACCCTTCTTCCAAGCTTAAGAGAGAATGTAAATTCAACTTTTCGATTGAATGCCTTCAAATTGTATTGCATAGCTAGAACTCTTTATTATAATAAACAAATAAGAACATGCTATACTTACCATGAATTGATATCGAGCTACTATTAAGGAATCACTCCTCCTTCCAAGCACATATATATTACCATCTGAGCTCTTTCAATCATGCTTTAATCCAATCCATTTGCAACACTAAAGAAAATAATATCAAGCGAGGATATGTTTAAAGGTTGTGATATCACTTTAGAGTAATTAATCTTTCTTGTTTTTGGTAGTTAAGAAGAGATTTTAGTGAAGGAAAATGATAAGGATACTTTGATTCATGAAAGTTACCATTTCAGGCATTGCCTTCTTCTTTGGACCAAATGCCCAAGATACATGGTAACATGGAATCTCTGCATTAGCTATAGCTTCTTGGCATTGGAGGGGGCTGATTTAGTTGGATGTTCACATGATGATTTCATAGTTCATGCACTTCTAATATCAAGATATATCATATTAACACCAACAGCTTTTATGGATTCTGATGATAGAGTAAGAAAAAAAAAAAGCTTGATCAAGAACCAATGCTGCATTAAATTATCAAATAGTTCCATAGACATTGAATTCATTTACTCTCCCACATTAGCATGGTGTGAAATATGAAAATGATTTGTTGGTATTTACACAATATACAATTAAATCAAGTCTGCATCTTATTTGAGTGTGTTCTTTAAACATGGGTAACATCTAGTCGCATGGTACTTATTGACAACTCACAGGCTATGCTAAGGATGGGACTATTCCAATGCTGTTGTTTCGACTATCAATGTTGTTGTTCCGACTACATGTCTTAAAAAGATTGAAAGATGCTTTCGGAACTTTCTTTAGGCATCTATGTAGGATGGCCATGGTCTTCATTTGGTAGCATGGGATATTGTCTATCTGCCAATCACTAAAGAAGGCCTTGGGGTTTAGTCCCTAATTGTCAGAAGGGAGGCTTTGATTGCCAAACATGCCAAATATGGGGACTGAAATTTAAATAGGGATCTTCAGCCTTACCGTGGATGCTCTTTCTTTTGGAAGGAGATATGTCGGCATGCCCTGGCTATCATGGATGATATTTTATGGATGATTGATGATGGCTTCTTAGTGAATATACTTCAGGACACATGGATTGCAGGTCTACCCTGTCCCGCTGGCCTACATTTGTTTCAGCATAGATGTTCATAGCGGAATGCGAGTCAGCGATTTGATTACTCGGGACTGTAATTCCTGGCATACCTCTACGGTGTCCCATCTTTTCAGAGAGGAGCTCTCATGCCAGATTCTCACTATCCCTCTAATCCCGAGACACACCTCTAATATCAGACTTTGGAGGAGGTCATGTTTATCCCATGCTCCCACCAGGGATCTTATGGAGATCTATAGTTCTTACCCTCAGAACAAGATTGATGCAGCCTGGATATGGCAGCTTCCTATCCATCCTAGAGTTAGACTCATCATTTGGAAGCTTACGTGGGATTGTCTTCCTACTTGCTCCCTGCTCTCTGGAAGGGGACTAGCCATCCAGCCAGTTTGTCCTCTATGTGACTTGAAAAAGGAAACTGCGGACCACGCCATTTTTACTTGCACTAGAGCGAGAAGTATATGGTAGACTTTGAGATACCACCCTTGGAAGAATGACAATGATCCTCGGTGGTTTCCTTTCCTGCGTCTTATCCACCAAGATAGTCGGGGGACCACTTAGCAAAGGAGAGCCATATGGGCCTACATTGCTTACCAAATATGGTTGTCCAGAATCTCTCTGTCTTTACGAGCGAGGTGGTATATGTTCATAGGATTATCAAGAAAGCAACTTTTTTATCAGCTGAATATGCTCTCTATAATACAGGCCATGGCTTTGACATACTGGATCACTGGAACTCCCTTGCTGCTTTTGCAATGCATCGTCACACGGTCTTCATCTCTTAGGAGCCCCCACCTTCGAGTTTTATCAAAATCAACTTTGATGGTAGTGTTAGAGGCAGATTTGCAGGATCAGCTTTCGTCATCCAAAGGTCAGAGGAAGCCATGTTAGCATCGAGTGGTTTTAGTTCTCTTGATATATCTGTCCCACTAGCCGAGCTCTATGTAGTATGAGCAGGTGTATCCTATGCAACTCGTATCCTTAGGGCTCGCAGGCTCTCCATAAAGGAGGATTCTTTCACTGTCATTCGATGGATCAAATAGGATCTGCATGATCATTCATCATCCAATCCCTTGATTCATGATATCTACTCTATTCTTTGGAATGTACAGATGGTCCATATTAGACATGTCTATTAAGAAGCTAATTCTGTGATTGATTAGATTGCTACTTTGGTGGTCCATCACTTTAACTTTTGGATATGAAAGCAAGAGAACCCTTATCATATTTATTTTTTATTAAATTTTATTTTTCGATCTGTTGGGCATGATTCACGCTACAATGATTCGCTTATTAAAAAAACAAAAGGGGAGCCGGGGGGGGGGGGGGGGGGGGAATGGGACTATTCGTGCCCAAATTGTAGCGGAGCATGAACGGTAACTTAGGGGGCATGATTCCGGCACGTGAAAAATCGACCTTTCGCCAGCGTCGAAACCCCGTCGTAGGGGATCGCTGGAACGATCGAAAAAATCCGGAGCCGCACTCGAGCAACGCTATTTGACCAGCGTGATCTTGCTCTCTACTCTCTCTATCAAAAGAATGGAAATGTTTTAAAAATAGAATAAGAAAAAATTTGTCTTTCCTCCCATCCAAGTGCCCGTTCTCGGCTGGACGCTGTGCTCTTGCTTTCCGTCGCGAGCGATCGATCGATCTTTGTCGTGCTTCCGCCGAGACGATTAAACCAAGGTCCAAGATCGAGGTATGTTCTTTTATCTAGCCCGATTTGGATTAGGTCTTCTGCTTCTATCGTTTTGTTTGCTTCCAAGAATTATAATGATTATTTTAATTGTTCTCTGGTTCTATCTTGTATCCTTCGGTGATCTGAGAGCCGATAGGGTTAGGAGGAAGATGCGATCTTTCGGCGAAATTTCTTGGATTAGGTCTTCTGCTTCTATCGTTTTGTTTGCTTCCAAGAATTATAATGATTATTTTAATTGTTCTCTGGTTCTATCTTGTATCCTTCGGTGATCTGAGAGCCGATAGGGTTAGGAGGAAGATGCGATCTTTCGGCGAAATTTCCGGAAATTTCTAGCTCAATTTTGGTCTTTGGAGGGTTCCGGAGATTTTTATCGTGAAATTTTATAGCCGGAGCGGTTTCGAGCAGGTTTATTGTAGACCGAATGGGGCTTTTGGTGATGATGAAGAGCTGTTTGGTAAAGATAGAATGGAGATTGATTCTTTTGAGCTTCATCTTGTCGGATTTTGGTCGTCCTCTTGGAAAAAGGATTTTTTAAAAAACAAAAACAAATCTTGACCAAGATTGAGTTGATTTTGGTCGAAACGAACGCATAAAAGTCGATTACTGAATCCCCAATGCAGCTGACCAATAGATTAATTCGTAATTGTTTGATACAATTTGAGAATGCCATTAACAGGGATTTTGAGATTTATGTTATTAGGAGGATCTTGTACTTGCTTTACATCAATTTTGTTCGTCTTATGTGCTCTGTTTTGGTGACATCTTGCTAAAGACTTGATTTGCAGGCATTTATTGACTGCTGGAACCTTATCTTTTGTTTTGTCATCCGAGCTTTTCGTACTTCTCAGTGGCCAGTGCTAACTTTTTTTTTTTTGGCAATTTTTTTTAAAGAAATGCTATTTATTGCTCTATCTTAGCGGAATAAGTTTTTCCTAGCAAAGTCTGGGTGAAAGTGAAAATTCAGGAATTTACTATTAACAGCATGAAAGGTAAATAGAGATAGGTAACAGAAGAATCGGGAGGCATTCAGCCATGAAAAACGTTAACAAAAACTTATCATAGTTGACAATCAATGTTGTGATGTTGGCTTAACCACCTATTAGACCAAACCATTTGCTTGAGTATGCAATTCACATAAAGTCCTCTGGTTACACAATTAAATTCTGTTGGGTAATGGGCCAAAATAGCCCTTGAATATCCTAATGGGCTTTGAAAGCCCATTACCTCCTTATGTGTGTGAATGAGAAATTATAGGGACATTTAGTCCCACATCGAAAAATAAGAAAGGAAGGTTCACTTATATAGAAATTACTTCCTTGAAGCTTAAGTTTCTTAATCTTATCATAAGTGGAGAGCTTGAGGGTGATGCGTAGCATCATCCCCGTGCACGCGCGTGTGCGAATGGCGCACTTTGTACTTCGTATCGTCGCGAGGAGCTTGAGGGGCTTTAAATTTTTTTTAGATCATGAGGATTCGATGGTGGAGACTGATCGGATCAAGATAAGGGGCTGAGATCAATTGACCGTTGATCATCGGATTAGGATCGGAATGATCGTTGATTGATCGGATGAAGGATCGAGATGCGGTGATCAAATCATGATCGTGATCGCAATCCAACGGCTGATACTCGTCGGTTGACCAGTCAATAGAACGGTTGGTGATAAGGCACCCGTCCGATCGTCGGTTAGTGATAAGGCACCCGTCCGATCGTACGGTTAGAGATAAGGCATCGCTTCGATCAAGCCGTTGTGATAAGTGGTCTTAAAACGGCGTATCAAAGCCATGCAACCACCATCTAATAACGTGATCATCATATCACGATGGTGAAAAGGCATATCAGGACGAGGATAAACTTATCTGATCGGCTGATCTTCAGATCACGACCATGGATCGGCTTATCACATCGAGTAAAAGCTTATTGATCTTACCGTTGATTGGATCCGATCAGATCTAACGGTTCAGATCAATTCCGTAGGGATGCTTCCAAAGAACACCTAAAAACTATAAATAGGATCCTAGACCTAAGCATTTGATTCATTCCGAATTGAGTTCAATCCGAATCAATTCTAGTCTTCTCCTCTCTTAGGCATTTGCATACTTTCCTAAGGGTAGTATAGCAATAGTGCATTAAAAAGAGAGTAGCATTCTTGGTTTGATATTTTTGGTGAATTGTAGTGCTGCTTTCATCAAAAGAAGATTGTTGTATCCTGAAAGACAATCGTCATACTGACCGTAAGCACCATTGCGGGACGAAATTATCTTAAGGACATAGAGTATAACTCTAGTCTCAGTCTTATCAATTAGGTAGCCACCATCTGCCACACCCAACAAATTCCTCTCCAACAGATCCTGATGTGGACCCAGGTCCTGTTTCAGGCTTCATGTCACGCTGCATCAGCAGACACAGGTGGCCCTACTGATGGCTGATGACCACCTGATGGATCTGGAAGGTAGCCATTTCATTAGAAATTGTATTGGTATTCACTGATGCTGGGGGATTTTTGTTTAATATGCAAACAAGGAAGCAGGGGCTTTGCACATAAAAGGATGTGAATATTTCTAATGTGAAATTCTGCTTCTAAAAGATATTGTTTCTAGGACAAGTCAAGAAGCATGGTATTAACGGTCAAGCTTATAATGAATTGTTTGGCTTCATTTATTGAACTGCTTGAATCTATGGATTTTTAACCAGCTGCAGATTTCCAATCAAAATTAACCAATGTTGAAAACATCATCGGTATCTGCAGTATATTCAACAATGCCAGGATATACAAATATGAACATGTTTCTTCTGATATCCCAACTTTCTAATTTCTGGATTTGAACTATAAACAATTACACATTAGATTCAGCATTGAATTAATAGAGTTGCAATTTTTTTTCACTTTTGATGATTGTTATATTTTGTTCTAAAGATTGCTGAACAGGAGCTGACAGAGATTGTGGAGTTGTACTGGGGTTCTAGGAGTTTATCTGCTCAGCTTTTGCATTAAATATAATTTATTTGAGACTTAATAAAGATTTTGCATTTCATCTGTTCAGAATGGATAGGCTTAAGTTAGCAGCCTTCGGAGAGCGCTTGAGGATTGGAGGTGAGCGCTTGAAAATGGGGGGTGCTGAAATGGGAAGAAAAGTTAGTGGGAAGATGAAGGAGATTCTCCAAGGCCAGTCACAAGAGGCAAAGATGGTTGATGAAGCAACATCAGATAGCTTGGAAGAGCCAAACTGGGGTCTAAATTTGAGAATCTGTGGTTTGCTTAACAGTGAGGAGTTTAATGGGTCTGAAGTTGTGAGGGCAATAAAGAAAAAGATTGCTAGCAAGAACAATATGAGCCAAGGACTGAGTCTTGATCTGTTGGAGGCTTGTGCTATGAATTGTGATAAGGTTTTCTCTGAGGTGGCTTCTGAGAAGGTGTTGGATGAAATGGTGAGGTTGATTGATAATCCACAAGCACATTATGCTAATAAGCAGAGAGCTTTGCAGTTGATCGAGTCATGGGGTGAGTCTGATGATCTTGGATATCTGCCTGTTTTCAAACAGACTTACATGGTATGTGCTTCTAGATCTCATTTACTTACCACATGTTGCAAATTTTTCTACCTTGCATCACAACATTCATGCATGCATCATGAATGCTTGCTATCTCAAGGCCATCTTTTTAATATGTATTTTCTCATGACAAGAAGTCACCCTGTCTTGATATGTTATCTTATATATATTATTATTAAATGAGCAAATTTCCGCGAACAGGGACTGTAGGTTTGTGGTTAGCATGCACTGCATGGTAAACGCATACTTTGCTGATGTTAAAAGGTTATGCTTTTGTCATTCATGTCTTATCCATTAACCAAACAAATTAAGAGAAACAGGTTTTGTACGAATGCTGTTTGCTTGGGTCATGTGGTTATTCAAGCATGTTTGCACTTTGTTTGGGTGGTCTATGTGTGTGTAATGTCCTCATGTTGTTTTAGGGTTAATTACATAAATCATTTGTTTCTTCATCTCCACCATTTTCTATCTTTAACAAGTTAAAAATTTAACTCGTTTGGGTTCACCTAAAATCTGAAGTCGCACACAGTATATATGATTTTATTGTTGCTATGTTAATTTGCACTCTTGATTTTGTCCATTCATATTCTCTTGAGCATGTTTGAACATAAACATTGGCACAACTTATTCCATCGTTTTATCATCTATGTCAATCTTATGTAGCTGTTGCTTATTCAAAGCAAAATCCTTTGAAATGTCATTTTTCTTATACTCATATTCCTAGGGCTACAGTCCAGGTCCTGTTTGGCCTTACCCATTGTCCATGTAGTTGAGTAACCGGCCTCATCAAGGTTTTCTCTAGCCTATGATACAAATGCAAACAAAGAGGCCAATTTTTTATAGATTTATTCTCTATAGTTTAGTGCTAGACATAACCTTCCCTTGAAGTAATCTCCCACCGCACACCCCCCCCCCAACCTCGGCACTTTGTCTCTCTCTTTACATTCTCTTCCAGGTGTTATATGCATCGACCTTATTCTTTCTTGCTCAGTGCTGAGATAAAGGCTTCCGTGACAAGGATCTCAACTATTCTTCATTAATTTCCTCATCTCAACTATTTTTTCAGTTTATTACATCACATGCAAAGTTAATGTGTCATGTGAAAACTTTCTGGAGTTTGACTTTCATAATTCCATTTCCTTGTATTTTCTGTCATCTGTTCTGTCCTATGTCTTCTATAAAAATTCATAAGCAACCTGCACAATCCTATGCCTCTTTTGTTAAAAGCATGAGGCATGGAAGAGAATAGCCTTCTTGTCTTGCATCATTTTCTCCTCGACTTTATTCTCTCTTCTACTCCAATATTTTTTGATTTCCCTTTTTTCCATGCATACACTCTTCACTGGTCTTAAATATATCCTTTTACCAATCAGAAAACATTTTTGTATTGCCTATCTTATGTTTATTATTTCACATAGTAACTACCTTTTTAGACCATTAGTCTTCTGTATGATACACTGCTTCTGTATCCATTTTTGTGTAATTTGAAGCTATGTATGATGGATTCATTGAAAACCGAATGGTTGCTTTCATGTCATGGGGGCGACTTTAAGATGATATTACCTGCTTTTCAACATTTTTTCCTGCTTGCTAGTTGTTATCTTATGCAAAAGTATAAGTGCGGAGAACCTTTTGATCATGATAACATGTTCTCTTCCAGTGTAGATTGATTAAGTGCAACTCCAGCTGCAAAGATCTTTAAATCCTTGTTTCAGCATGGTAAAAATGAAGTAACATCATTGACTTGTCTCATGAAAGTCAACACATAAGCAGCCATCGTTAAACCACATGAAATTTTAGCATTTTGTAATATAAAGATGCTCTAGGTCCAACAACAATTCCTTTTCCTCATACATATATACATGCATATAGACTACGCCAAGGCCAGTCCCAAGCCCGAGTAAAGGAGAAAGGTTACGTTAAGTAGCTGACAGCCAGCGTAAAACTCCATTAGATCCCCTAAAATATGAATATACTAAATCAAACTATGTGAAAGACTAGGACGTCCCCATTTGAGTGTCAACTTAGTCCTTAATAGAGCAGAGTGGAGGAAGCAGATTCATGTAGCCAACCCCATGTAGTTAGGAAAAGGCTTAGATGAGTTGAGTTGTATACATATATACATATAGACGTATGCATGCATGCATAAGCATATATATACATATATACATGTGTGTATGTATATATATATATATATATATATAGAGAGAGAGGGGGGGTGGATTTTGATTTGACTTACACTCCAACGGATCTCCGGTTAGATCAATATAGGTCTAGATTTAGATGATGAGATTTCACATTAATAATCCAAGTCATTGAATGTAATTATCTCTAAAATGCTACATAACAAAAATCATGCAATTTGAAGACCCATAACTCACGCATTAAGAGGTCGAGAAAAACTTGTATCATGAAGCATGTTAGAAGTAGTGGATCATATCCGATGGCTTAGATCATCAATCTAAGATCTCTATTATTTAAATGTAGATCTAATCAGATTTGAGGGGAGATTCTCTTAAATGTGGCCAGGTCAAGCATGCTCTCTCAATGTTTGTATATAAAATTCAAGTCATTTGTAACATTTCCTATTGAGCTGATCTGGTGGTTTGAATCTATACAGAGTTTGAAGGCAAGGAGGGCACCAGCTACTCTGCAGGATGAGGCTAGTACAGCTTCATTGTTTTCTTCCTCTGAACCGGACCTTGATGATCATTCATTGGTTCTTCCTGAACAATATCGTCATGCCCACATGGATCCGCAGAGCAGGGAGCCGGATGAACTTTCCTATCATGGTGTGGCCCTTTCAATGGAAGAAAAAAGGGAAATTCTTGTTGTAACTCGGAACAGCATAGAGATTCTTTCTTCGATGTTGAACTCTGAAACACAAGAAAAAAACACTAAGGTATATATTATATTTTATCTTGCCATAAATTTTAGTTGCTTTTATGTCTCTGTTAAACTGAGTCCAATTTGCAAAGCCAGACCCCTCAATTCATCTCAATCGGAGAACCACAGGTAAGTTGATGCTGAACACTCTCGTCTGTGGAAATCCATATACAAGAACCAGAAGGAAGTTGTGTGTAAGTTAGATATATAGGATAAGCATGCATTGTCAGTGTCTGAGCTCTCATTCAAAAATGTTGAAAAGAGCCGGGTGCATCCATTGTTTGTACCATTCTGGTTATCTTATCTTGTCTTAATATGCTTTTATTTATTTGGCATCATATTGGGCTGGTCCCTCGATGCAGGATGATCTGATGCTGAGTATGGTGGCGAAGTGCAAAGAATCCCAACCTGTTGTACAGAGGATCATAGAGAGCATTGGTGACGATGAGACACTGTTGTTTGAAGCTCTGAATATTCACGACGAGCTACAACGTGTCATTTCCAAGTATGAGCAGCTTGAGCGTGCTGATCCGCCACAGCATGGGCAGACCCATGATGATCTGAGCACTTTAGGTGGGCAGCAAAGCGATGCTTCAGATGAAAAGGAGGCAAAGGGACAAAGAACTCCCACGGCGGAGAAAAACGAAGCCATTAGTGACGGTTAAACGCAGTGAAGGAAAGAACTGAGTTTCGTGATCAGCTAATGATAAGAGCTTCTGTATTTTGTGCATAAGAGATTGCATGTTTGACAGAAAAAAAAATTTGCTTGTCACCCTACTTCTCGTTCTCGTTGATGACATGATGGTGAATTGAGATATCATGCTTTTGGACTGCTTGATCGCTTTAAAAATAGAATATATATTATAAAACAGTATTGGGTCATCATCTGTGGATGAACATGATAGTTTGTTGTGCTAATAACTGGTATAGAAAGTGGAGAGGAAGTGCAAAATAAATAACTTAAGGTGCATATCGCAGCCGATCACGGTGGGACTCGAACCCACAATCTCCCACTGCGTATAGAGAATATTTGGTAGACGATGTACGCTAGATTCTTGCAAGAGAAGAGACTCGTTGAATGTGCAAAAAGTTCAAAAGCAGTAGTACAAATGGATAATGGTAAGGGATAAAATTGTCATTGCATCAATATTCATGCATACAATAAAAAGATCAAGATTATTTTTAATTTTTGATCCATCAGATATTACATCTAGAAAATAACAGAGCCGATACGCCTTAACGAGACTGAATCATTCTCGGACCGAGCTACTCTCAAACTAAGTCATTCTCGTATCGAAGCGTTCATATGCTCTAGCGGAGCCAGCTATCCTCATCAAGGTTATCAATTTCGTTTCGAATTATGTTTTGGTTTAGCTTATGAACGAAATATTTCGGTATCGGACCGTTTCGATACTTGGTTTCGGAATATATATATATATATATATATATATATATATATATATATATATATATATATATATATATATATATATATATATATATATATATATATAATAAAAAATTTATTCATAATTCATATTCTTTATAAATAATAATAATAACATAAAAATAAAGAGTTTAAGTTTTTAAGAGTTTGAAATATATATATACATAATGAAAAATTTATTCATATTCATATTCTTCATAAATAATAATACATATAAAAATAAAGAGTTTGAGTTTTTAAGAGATGCGACCGTGGGATAGGGTAACTAGAATTTTTTTTTTATATATATATTTAAATGGGGATAGGGTAACTAGGATTTTTTTGATATTATATATATATTTTAAAATGGTTCTGAAAGGTTTAATAATTCATAATTGGTCTTCAAAATATATTTTACCGAAACGGCTGAAACATACCGAACGGCCAAAAACGGCCGAAACGCACCGAAACAGCCAAAAAAATCTTCCGAAACGAAACGTAGTACTTATTTTTCGGATAAGCTACCAAAACGAAACGTCTCGACCGAAATGACCGAAACGAAACGAATTTGACAACTTTGATCCTCATACCTCGACTGGACTGAGGTATTCATATGCCTTGGTGGAGTCGAGCGATCCTCATACCTTGGTCGGACCGAGGCATTCATATGCCTCGGCCAAGCCGAGATATTCATATACCTCGGTCGAACCGAGGTACTGAACCTCTGCAAAACCAAGCGCGGAAGAATCTAAATCCATGATGATTCGGCAAGATTCCAGCCACGTGGGCCTCCAACTATCCTAAGAAAAGGAAAAAGCCAAATAATGTCAGATGTGACCTAAAGCCTCCAAGTCACCAAATCTCAAAGCACCAGCTAACCTTCCTAACCGTTGATCTCTAACTAACCAAATTCGGAAGCTACCAATCTCGTAACAAATTTGATTCGAATCAGATTCGAATCATAACTATTTCATATCCCCGATGATGCGCCTAAGGAATCAGGTAGCTGTCTACCATCACCCTGGCAACCTATATATATGCCCTATCTTGAAGTCTTCCAGATATGCTCACTCTTTCACTAAGAAAAAACTCCATTGAAGCTTGAGCAGATCTCCTCAGCTCTTTGAGTAGCCTTTCGCGAGGGACTCTTCTGCGAGAGCCTTTGCCTCATATCTGCTTACTGTGAATCTCCACTAACTTAGGCGTCGGAGGGTCTTTCGCAGAGGGCCACCCCCGACACTCTCTGCGCGAGGACTGTCTTGCAGGTTCCACCCGGGTGAGAGATCGGTGTCCAGATCTGAAGTCGGACTGCACCCGAGTTGGAGAACGGTTTTCCACAGCAATAGATTGGCGCTAGAGGAATGGCCTCAAGTTCCATAAATTTGTAATTCAAGAGACAAAGCTTGGATCCAAAAGAACAACCCTTGAATGGCAAATCGAAGGAGAGCTACTTCCGATGTTCAGGATCAAGCCACCTTCATAGACCTGACCCCACGAACGGTGTGGCGCCTTCATTGCCGCCGCCGGCCGAGACTCCCTCACCACCGGCGACCGCGGTGACCCAGGATCAATTCGCTACACTACTCCAACAAGTGCAAGCCCTCACACAATTGGTTCAAGGGCTCCAAGGGGTCCTCATCCGGCCACCCTTGCTTCGCAACTCCCTGGCAGAGTCGCTGCCCCTGTCCCACCGGCGATCTCTTCTTCCAACCCATCCAAGGTCGCTAGTTATCCCCAGCAGCCCAAAGGGGCTAGGCCAGCGCGACAAAGGGCTAGGATAAAGAGTCCGCCTAGATCTCGACGAGTTCGCTCCCCTCTCTGGCGTCATCCCACCATGATTCAACGTTGTCGCCATACTCCCCTAAGTTGACTTCCCCTGCCACTCGAGACTAGGGGATTCGGAAACAACTTTGGGAGATGTGTTAAGAATGGCGTTAGGAGCTGGATGTCGTCAAACAAGCTCCACAGCCCTAGTCAAAGGTAGAGCAGGGCATTCCCTTCTCCGGGAAGATCATGCGAGAAGTGATCCCTCCTCATGTCAAGCTTTCTGCCATCGAGCCATACCACGAGTCCACTGATCCCAACGACTATTTAAGCAGCTTCCAATCTATCATAATGTTCCATCGAGCGTCAAATGCGATCATGTGCAGAGCCTTCTCCTCTACTCTTAGGGGGTCTGCCAGAACCTGGTTTAACAGTCTCAAGCTAGGTTTCATTGATTCTTTTGATGAGCTGAACAGCCTATTCATCAGCCAGTTCATCAGTAGTCGTTGCCATCGATGGAGATCTGATTCCCTCTCCGAGGTCAAGCAGCGGAAGGGGGAATCCTTGAAGAATTATCTCGATCAATTCAACACGGTCATGCTGAAGGTAGACCATCTCAATCATGAGGTGGCACTGTCTGCCTTGGCAGGCAGAGTGTCGAAGGAGGGTGACTTCTATTTGGCCCTGGAAGTCAATTATTTGAAAAGCCTCTTCGACATGATGGCCCTGGCAGATAAGTACGCCAGAGTTGAGGAGTTATGGAGGTCAGCCCGGGCCGAGCTATCAAGGAGGAAGGAGGCCAAGGGTTCAGAGAAGAATCGACCCCTTCGCCATGCCAGCCCACCTCGCCGTCAACGAGTTCCTCTACAACCGCCCAGAGATCGCACCCGAAGCCCGGCCCGGAGGTTTGATCGGTACACTCCGCTCACTGCGCCAAGGGCACAAATCCTAAAGGAAATCGAGTGCCAGATCCCTCAACCACTACTACTTCGGGGGAACGGAGCCTGGAGGGATATGACCAAGTATTATCGATTCCATCGGGACCACGGGCACGACACCGAGGAGTGCTAGCAACTTCAGAATGAGATTGAGCAACTCATCTGATAGGGCAAGCTGGACCAATTCAGGAGAGCCTCCAAGCCGAACAATGGAGGAGACCACTAGCTTGAACCTCGCCAATCCCCTCCACTGAATCATTCAATCATTGGCAATGTCAATATGATAGCGACGATTGGCTCCTCATCAGCTTGGCCAGGTGAGGAGAAAAATCCATCAAAGAGGGCTCGAGCCGATGAGATTTCTTTTTCTGATGAAGACTTCCAGGAGATACAGTATTCACATGATGATGCGTTGGTTGTATCTCTTAACATAAATGACTATGATATATACCAAATTTTGGTTGATAGTGAAAGCTCTGTTAATGTTTTGTACTTTGATGCCTTTATGAGATTGAAATTATGGATGGAAAACCTCTGGGTCATAGAATCTACCTTAGTGGGTTTTACGGGCGATGCCATAGTCCCCGAGAGGGTTGTCACCTTGATAGTCCAAGTAGGCCCAGCGTAGCCACTATACACATGGACTTCCTAATGACCAAACTTCGGTCCTCTTACAACGCCATCCTTCAGGCCAGGATAGATATCCCTCAAAGCTATCATTTCTATTCCTCATCTTGCCATGATGTTTCCCACCGAATGGGGAGTGAGAGTTGTCCGAGGGAGTCAAGCCGTGGCCCGGCATTGCTTCGTTGCCGACCTACAGTCTAGAAGACCCGAGGTTGACGGGTTGGATGCTCGAGAGGATTTTGCTGAGCAACGGAGAGAGCCGGCCAAGGAACTTGAAGAGGTGCCGCTCAATGAAACTCGATCCGACCAAATTATCAGGGTCGGGTTACAGCTGAAAGGAAAGCCTCGGCAGGATTTGGTCGAGTTCCTTCGAAGAAATGCTGATGTCTTCGCTTGGTCTACTTCAGACATACCAGGGATTGACCCAGATGTCCTCATCTACCGCCTCAATGTGGACAAGATGTTTCAGTCAATTAAGCAGAAGAAGAGAAGCTTCGCCCTGAACGTCAGAAAGCTATTGAAGAAGAGGTGGACAAGCTCATTAAAGCCAACTTCATTCAAGAAGTGAACTATTCCGACTGGCTGGCGAATATTGTCATGGTGAAGAAGTCAAATGGCAAATGGAGGATCTGCATCGACTTCACAGACCTCAACAAAGCCTATCCGAAGGATAATTTTCTTCTACCTTGAATTGACCAGCTCATGGATGCCACTTCGGCCACCAGATGCGGACCTTCATGGATGCCTATTCGGGCTATAATCAAATTTGCATGGTGCCCGAGGATAAGAAAAGACCGCCTTCATAACCAACCGAGGTATCTACTATTACCGAGTCATGCCTTTTGGTTTAAAAAATATAGGTGCCACATATCAGAGGCTGGTCAATAAGGTCTTTAAAGAACAAATCGGTCGAAACATGGAGGTTTATGTTGATGATATGCTGGTTAAAAGCAAGGAAGCATCCCAGCACATTGATGATCTCATAGAAAGCTTCGCCACACTCCGAAAGTATTGGATGAAGCTTAATCCCACCAAATGTACCTTCGAAGTCAACTTGAAAAATTTTTTGGATTTTATGGTCTCCCAATGAGGCATTGAGACAAATCCATAGAAAATTCAAGCTCTGCAGCAAATGTCACCCCCAAGATTGGTCAAGGAGGTGCAATACCTTACTGGAAGGATGTGGCCCTCAACCGCTTTGTTGCTCGGTTGGCCGAGAGATGTTTTCTCTTCTTCAAGGCACTTCGATCGGCTAAGAATTTTTAATGAACCCTAGACTGCCAGAAATCCTTCAAAGACCTAAAGAAATACCTTGGCTCGCAATCTCTCCTTAGTAGTCCAAGGCCTGGGGAGATGCTATATCTATACCTAGTGGTCTCGGAGGGTGCCGTCGGGTCCATGCTAATCCGAGAGGAGGCTAAAATTCAAAAGCCGATTTACTATGTTAGCAAAATACTCTGTGATGCTGAGATCAGGTGCGCTCAAATTAAAAAGGTGGTATTATCTCTCATAACATCTGTTCGAAAGATGCAACCCTACTTTAAGCACACACTGTGACAGTCCTGACCGACCAACCCATTAAGCCAATCCTCTACCACCCAGAGATTCCGAATGAATGACTAAATGGGCCGTTGAGCTAAGTGGGCATGATATTCGGTATCAGCCGCTCCCATCCATTAAAGCACAAATCCTGGCAGATTTTCTCCTTGAATGCACCATTCCTGAGAATAGTTCCACTTCGAATGCCATCGAACAACCAAAGCTGATGCCCTGTGGCCGCTTCATGCGGATGGATCATCTAATGCAAATGGCTTTGGTGGCGACTTGGTTCTTATCAGTCCAGAGGGTGCGACCCTTGAATATGGCATCCGCTTCTCCTTCCTAGCCTCCAACAATGAGGCAGAGTATGAGGCTCTGCTTGCTGGACTTCGCATCGCCCGCAACCTCGGAATCAAAAAGCTAAATGCTTACACTAACTCTCAATTGGTGGCCGGACATGTGCAAGGAGAATTCAAAGCTTGAGAGCCGAACATGATTCGATATCTTCAAAGGGTGCATGACCTGTCCTCACATTTCTTTGAATTTGAAGTCATTCAGGTTCCAAGGGCAGAGAATGCGCGTGCCGACCTTTTATCTCACCTGGCCACCACCGACTCGATGGATCTTGAGCAAAAATTCTATTTGGAAGTTCTAGAAAAGCCCAGCATTATCGATTCTAATCAAGTGATACAGATTGATGCCGAACCATCCTAGTTCAACCCAATCCTTAAGTATCTCAAAGAGGGATCACTTCCAACTGATAGAAAGGATGCAAGGAAATTGAAAATGCAAGCGTCAAATTATGTCCTACTTGATGATCAGCTATACAAGAGATCCTTCTTTATGCCTTTGCTCAAATTCCTTCATCCATCGAAGGCTGATTATGCTCTTCGGGAAGTCCATGAGAGCATCTACGGCAACCATCTCGGCGGCCAAGCCTTATGCCACAAAGTGTTGCACCAGGGGTACTACTGGCCAACTATGCAGAAAGACGCTGATGATTTTGTCTAGGCCTGTGATTCGTGCTAGTGACACTCGAACATACAGAGACTCCCCTCTGCTCACTTAACATCCATAATGTCTGCTTGATCTTTTTTCAAGTGGGGAATGGACATCCTTGGTCCTTTTCCTCTTGCCATGGGACAGAGGAAGTTTATGTTCATAGCAATCGACTATTTCATCAAGTGGGCCGAGGCCGAGGCAGTCGCTTAGATAACTGAGGCTCGGGCTAGAGATTTCATATGGAGATCCATTATTTATCGATTCGACCTTCCACACACCATCATCACCGACAATGGGAGATAGTTTGACAATCTTAAATTTTGGAAGTTCTGCAAGGATCTCAGCATCTTCCACCGTCTCACTTCCGTTGGGCATCCCCAAGCCAATGGAGAAGCCAAGGTAACCAACTAAACCTTACTGCAAAGAATCAAAGCTCGGCTCAATAGGGCTCGAGGCAGATGGGCGAAGGAGCTTCATAATATCTTGTGGGCCTACCAGACCACCCAGAGGGTCCCTACGGGCAAGACTCTTTTCAAAATGGCCTTCGGTATGGAAGCTATCATCCCTATGGAGATAGGGCTACCATCGCCACGGATGAAAAATTATTCGAAGGAGTCGAACGATGAACAGTTCCGAACCAACCTCGACTTGATAGAAGAAGTTAGAGAGAAGGCTCGAGTCCGAATTGCAGCCTATCAACAAAGAGTAGCTCGCTATCATTCCTCCCAAGTCAAAGAAAAGTCCTTCCTTCTTGGCGATCTTGTGCTCCGCATGGCGTCCATCTCCAAACCATTAGAATAGGGAAAGTTGTCTCCAAATTGGGAAGGCCCCTATCAAGTTACAGAGATCATTAGGCCCAGCACTCACAAGCTCCAGGATCTAAACGAAAAATTCATTCCTTGAACCTGGAATTCGAACAACCTTCGAAAATGTTATCAATAAAGTATGCTCTCACCAAACCCACTCTACTTACAATAATGAGATTTCACACTGTTTATGTTCCGAGCAATCTCTCCCAAAGTCTTTAATAAGAGACAGGTTTCATTCGACTACTGACCTACGGGTCCCTCAACAAAGACTCGGTATGTCCGAACACCCTCAGTATGGCTGAGGACCGAGCCAAATTTCAACAAAGTCTCGGTCTGTCCGAGTACCCTCAGTATGGCTGAAGGCCGAGCCAAATATCAGCAAAGACTCGATATGTTCGAGCACCCTCAGTATGACTGAGGGTCAAGTCAAATATCAACAAAGACTCGGTATGTCCGAGCACCCTCGGTATGGCTGAGGGCCGAGCCAAATATCAACAAAGACTCGGTATGTCCGAGCACCCTCAGTATGGTTGAGGGTCGAGCCAAATGTCAATAAAGACTCGGTATGTCCGAGCACCATCAGTACGGCTAAGGGCCGAGCCAAATATCAATAAAGACTCGGCATGTTCAAGCACCCTCAGTATGGCTGAGGGTTGAGCCAAATATCAACAAAGACTCGGTATGTCCGAGCACCCTTATTATGGCTGAGGACTGAGCTAAATATCAACAAAGACTTAGTATGTCCGAGCACCCTCAGTACGGCTGAGGGCCGAGCCAAATGTCGTCATCTCCACCGCTGCTAGCCAAATGTCGTCATCTCCACCGCTGCTAGCACTGTTGTCTCCACTGCTGTCAACAATGCTGCATCCTTCTCCTCTAGTGTAGAGGGTTGTCGGTCGGTCTCGACTCATCTCACCTCTTTTGAGTGCGATTCAGAAAGACGAGATTTCTTCTCAGATTTATGCCTTCCGAAACCAGATCCCCTCCGGTGTTTTCCTAGCTCCCCTTTAATTTGACTCATGAAATTCGATCTTTCGGCTGCAGACCCAACAGAGGATGATTTAGTCTATGGCTAGATTGCCAAGACATAACTAATATGCAAAAGGGATAAGAGCCTACCTTGAGGATCAACCGAGTTAAGTCCGGCGGCAAAAAGGGCATCCTCCGCCAAGAGATCACTGATCGAAACACCCGACCACTACAATGGGTGAGCAAATCCTTCTTCTCTTGCTCGGATAACTCCAGGTGAGCCTTTGAGTCCTTCGCATAATCCGTCCAAATTCTGGAGAAATCAAAACCAATGTTTCCCTCGGCGATAAAGAATCGGGATTTTCACTCCTTTATGGAGGATGGATTGTTTGTTATCATCTTAAATGACTTTGGGGCCCGATGTAGGGCCACACAGAGCTCCTTCCGGAGACCAAGCTGTGGCAAACCCTGAACATGGGGAGCATCGTTGTCACCCCAGCACGGCTGCACATCGATATGAATCCGACAATGTTGCACCAACTGTTCGGAGCTACCATCGTCGGACATATGTTGTAGAATCTCATTATTTCCTTCATCAATAAGTGGAGGGGGAACCGGAGACCTGCCCTCAGGCTCTCTTCATAGAGGAAAACTCCGAGCCCTAGCTGCTCTGAGACTCTCTGCTCAGATTTTAGTATCCACAGAGCAATGTCCCGAGGAACTCGGTACCTTCAGCGAACCTTGTCCAAATCCTCCATGGTCATTACAGAAGCTACATCATTTGGGCTCTTCATATTTCCGAGTCGGGAGGAACAAGCTTCGAAAGGAATCGCAAGAATTAGAAAAGATGAACCTTTGGGGGAGAGGAAAAAGAATAGTGCGGTGGGGATGACCCCGCTCCCCCCATAACCCTCCTTTTAAACTACCTCGGTGAAGGGGCAACGCATTGTTGCCGAGAATCCCCAAATCTTTGAATCGCCAGTTTGGATGCCTTAGACATCAGGATTTGTCATGTGTTACTCCCCCAATTGTCGTCCGCAAGAAACGAGGGGTTTTTTGCCTCATCCACCGAGAAAAATGATGGAATGACGATGCGACATTTATGAAACCATCATTGCATGCCTCTCCGAATCCTTCCGTCTGAATGAAGTTATCCAAGACTCTACTCCCTATACCCAAACTTACACTTCGAACTAGGGAGTGGAGGGTATGTGATGAGGGATAAAATTATCATTGCGCCAATACTCATGCATACGACAAAAAGGTTAAAATCACTTTTGATTTTTGATCCGCTAGCTGTCACATCTAGAAAATAACAGAGCCGATACGCCTCGGCGAGACTGAATCATTCTCAGACTAAGCTACTCTCAGACTAAGTCATTCTCGTATCGAACCATTCATATGCTCTGGCAGAGCCGAGCTATCCTCATACCTCAGTCAGACCAAGGTATTCATATGCCTCGATAAAGCTGAGCGATCATCATATCTCGGTCGGACCGAGGCATTCATATGCCTCGGCGAAGCTGAGCTATTCATATACCTCGGTCGAACCAAGGTACCTCTAAACCTCTGCGGAACCAAGCGTGGGAGAATCCAAATCCATGATGATTTGGCAAGATTTCAGTCACGTGGGCCTTTGACTACCCTAAGAAAAAAAAAGCCAAATAATGTCATATGTGACTTAAAGCCTCCGAGTCACCGAATCTCAAAGCACCAGCTAACCTTCCTAACCGTTGATTCTCTAACTAACCAGATTCGAAAGCTACCAATCTCGTAATAAATTTGATTCGAATCAGATTCGAATCATAACGATTTTGGACCCCTGGTGATGCGCCCAAGGATTTAGATAGATGTCTGTTATCACCCTGGCAACCTATATATATGCCCTATCTTGAAGTCTTCTAGGTATGCTTACTCTTTCAATAAAAAAAAAAAACTCTATTGAAGCTTGAGCAGAGCTCTCCGACTCTTTGAGTAGCCTTTCGCGAGAGACTCTTCTGCGATAGCTTTCTTCTCATATCTGCTTGCTGTGAATCTTCATTAACTTGGACATTATAGAGTCTTTCGCAGAGGGCCACCTTCGACACTCTTTGTGCGAGGACTGTCTTGCAGGTTTCACCCGAACGAGAGATCGGCGTCCAGATCCAAAGTTAGATCGCACTCGAGTTGAAGAACAAATTTCCACAGCAATAATAACAGTCCAATTGAATAGAATCCAGCAGCAAGGGACGATGACGAGAGTGTTCATGAGAAGCTTGTTTAGATAATTTAATTGGCATAGGTGATAGGGGAATAGAAATTAACACTTGCATTAATTACCACCTGGAGGTACCGATCGAGAGACAAATTAAGATGCATGCTTGGCAGCTATTTGCATCCACATACCGATCGAGAGATGAAGTAAAGTAAAATAAAGTTGTAGGTGTGAGACTTGGGCTCAGGAAAATGAGTCCAGCTGAACCCATATTATTATTATTGTTGCTCTTCTTCTTCTTCTTCTTCTATCGACCCAGGGCCAGAACCATATATATTGTTCTTTCCACCACGGTTTTATTTTTTTTTTTTTTAAAGCAGGGGCCAGCTGGGAGGGGGTTGTCTTGACTCTTGACTTGGTCTTGCCCCCAAAACTGCCTGCCGCCGCCCGCCCTGCAGTTAGTTAAGTCACATCATGCCCACGCCACGCGTCGTCACCCAACAACGGCCATGGCGTACGTCCGAGCGGTTAAAGCAGTAGTACCTCTCTCAGCCAACCAATACATCCTCCTCACGTTGGCCTCTCTCCCGCCCCAGCTTGGAATTCGACCGTTGGTCTCCCTCCCTGCCAAAAGGGAAACTAATTAACTAACTTCCTAGCTAGCTCTCTCCTCCCCCTCCACCAACCAAATATTCCCTCCTCCTCCGCCCGGCCTTGGCTTCTCCGGCCGGAAGCCATGGCATCGGGCATCCCGTGCGAGGCGCCTGACTCTTCCTCGTATCTCAGGCCTTGTGAGAAGAAAGCCCTGCAGGAATTCAGGACCAGACTGGAAAATGCCATCGTCAACAACGATATTCAGCTGCTCATCAAACCACCACCGAGCAAGACTCGGGTGGCGTGCGAGCTGGACTCGTCGAAGGAGGATCTGCGCGAGGTTTCCCTGTGGAACGACGTGATCCTGCTCAAGTTTTACGAGCAAGGGAATTCAAGGTCTCCGAGGCGTTTGCGATGCTCCAGAAGACCCTGAGATGGAGGAGGGAGTTCGGAGTACTACTGGACCATATTTTGGAGGAGGAGGAGGAGCTGGCCGGACGACTGTCGGAACTCGATGACGCGGCCCAAGTGAATGGACACCCAGTACTGTGTTACAACACCTACGGGGCGTTGTTGTTCGCGGACAAGGGCTTGTACCTCAAGGCCGCGGCCTTCGGGAGCAAGGAGAGGCGTGAGAGATTTCTGCGGTGGAGGGTGCAGTTCATGGAGAAGGCCATTCGCCGGCTAACCTTCAAGCCAGGCGGTGCCGGATCGTTGCTTCAAATCATAGACCTCAAGGACTCGTACTGTACTCCCGACGTGAAGGAGCTCCGCACCACTGCCAACAAGGTCCTCCTCCTCCTCCAGGACAACTATCCGGAATTCGTCGTCCACAATGTCGTAAGAGTACTGCATGCATGCCATCGCGTCTCTTCTCCTCTTTTAATTAATCGATCTTCCATCATAGCTAGTCTGATGGGATTTGGCCACTCAAAACACGCGTCCAGCCTGAATTCAGAGTTCTCATAATTCTGAATTCAGACCTGACCACAAATAAATAAATAAAATTAAGTACCCTGACCGCGGATTGTACGTACGTGTAGTTAAAATTTACTGTCAGCATTCGACTATTTCTCGGAAGGACCATGGATTCATGGTTATAACATCAGACTAGAAGCTAGTAGGATTAAGCTCTGATACGTCAGGCCTTTTAATTTTATTTAGAAAGGTTAGTATAAATGATCTACAGACTTGAATGATCAATACAGTATTGAGAAGGTCAAAGTGCTTCTTCGCATTACTTTCAATTGTTGCAAACCATGCAAGAGGCGTTTTTGCTGATCTGCTTTTTATGATGGCATTCAAACCTCATGTAAAAAAGAAGTATATGTTTTAACACTACATATCCTGCATCTTATTAGCATTACAAACATTTGTGGATCTTAATTTCAAATTAAACTCTCATCTTTCCTTTGATAATTAAGAACTACAGATTTTCTTGTATACAAACAAATACCATGCGTACTGATAACTACCCTGCCTCTGTCTTTCGTGCAGATATTCATTAATGTATCATTTCGGTTTTATGTTTATCATGCATTATTTTCTAATCTCACCACTCCAAGAAGCAAGAGCAAGTTTATTTTTGTCAGGCCCTCTAAAGTTCTTGAAACCCTCCTCAAGTAAGGCTTATAGATGGTTACATTGATTTATGCAGTGTCTTTATGATGGAAAAATTCATGCGACTAATCGTGTCTTCTCCTAAAGGTTTATAGCCCCAGAGGAAATACCTGTACAATATGGTGGCTTTAGAAGGGAGGAGGATAATGAATTTTTACCAGGACATAAAGTCTCAGAGTTGGTCATTAAAGGTGGGCGCATGACATCCATCGAAATTCCCATAGTGGAGGTAAGGCTTTCAGTGAAATTTAAAACTCAAACACAACAATATGTTATTTTCCATTAGCTTAAATTTAATAATCATGACAGCAACAAAATTTTGGGTTAAATCACTTGGATAAGTTTCACTTACGAAGCCTGCTTCTGTATTTGTGCATTTTAACTTCTTCCCGTCCTTCTTATTGCATGAATACTATGACGAGAAGCTGCTCTCGGAACAGGTGGGCAATAGCCCAGTGGTTGCCACCCTTGAACCTCTCCGAACCTCTCCCTCGTTTCGGAAGAGGTTCTGGATTTGGATATTGGTAGCGGTGTCTGTTAAGTCTTTGAACCAAGTAATTCCAATCGAGGTTGCTCGGTTGCTCCCCACGTTATTTTAAAAAGAAAATTAATTTTTTAAAAAAAAAGGGAATCATTCGAGCTCATCCTGAAAATAATTGTTTTTCTAGTAATTGGGTAGCATAGCCCTATTCCTTCCCTTGGTTGTAATTAGTCTGGGCCTTTCGTACACAACTAGGCTCCTTTCATATTGACAGATGGCATAGCCCTTTTCCTTCTTTTGGCTGTAATTACTCTGTGCCTTTCGTACACAATTAGGCTCCTTTAATATTGACAGATGGATTGATCTCTCTCTCTCTCTCTCTCTCTCTTTTTATTTGATGGGGAAAAAAAAATGAACAGCCAGGAGTGACCGTTGTTTGGGACATGACGGTGGTAGGATGGGAAGTAAGCTACAAGGAGGAGTTTATACCAGATGATGAAGGCTCATACAAAGTTTTGATTCAGAAGGAAAAGAAGCTCGAAGAGAGCGTTAGGAATTCTTTCTACATCAATGAACCTGGGAAGGTGGTGTTAACAATAGAAATCGTACATTCAAGAAGAAGAGGGTCATCTACAGATCCAGAAGCAAACCCACCATCCCCTTGTACAATTTGTTACACCAAACCAAACAACCCACTGTATAACTTGCTCGAGAAAGTTTTTCATTTTTTTTTTTTTTTGTGAAAGGGCTTATACTTTTAACACCATTCTTTTCTCCTCTCCCCTGCAACAAATCCGCCATCACATTGTACAATCTCTATGATCATTACTTCCCTAAAAGAAAAAGAAAAAAAAAACCAAAAGAAAAAAATAAAAGTATTATGATCATGACACAAAACTGCAACAGTTTTTGGATAGTCGATCCATTGTCATCGAACAATTTTGGTGAAGAAACTAGATTTCTACTAGGCGTCCATAGACATTGACAGAAGGACGAAGACAGCAACCAAGATCAGTATCTATCACACATAAAAGAACAATATAAAACGAAAACCTTAACCTAGCCCTAACAATAACGATACTAAGTCTACATTATGCAACACACGATTCAAACAACAAATTATGAAGATCAAAACATGAGAATCTTCCAAGCTTCCCATCTGGCAGCATATGCATCATATCTACGACATTAGGCCACCGCCATCCTGCTCGCACCTAAACCCCCTTTAAGACGGGAACCACCTTATCAAGCAAAAAATGCGGACCGCATAGTTAAGATTTAAATTCAACTCAATGATCTCATCAAGATTGAGTCGCTGATTTCAAGAACAAATCAAACCAAAGAACAACTACTGTGGAATTGACTTGATTTCTTTTTTCATCAATCATTCTGCAGGCGTTTCCAAATCATCTCATAAATTTAGTGCATGCCGTCACAAGAAAACTCCATTCCGAATAAAATTGAGCCCAACTCCTTACAAAATTTAAACCACCAATAATTTCCGCCTAATCATAGGTTACATGATTCAGAATGGATGCTGAAATTAAAATGTATGAAGAATTTGATTATGTCATCCAATTTCAAAACGTTTAATGACTCAATAGCTCCCTCTCCACCCAGTACTGCATTCATACAACCGAGAGTCAAAAAGGTAGACAACCAGTGCCACAAATAATAATCTGTTCGTCATCCCATAAATCACGATAGTTCATCAAGTACAGGTGGAAGCAATTCATCACCAATATGGTATGCAGTACTGGTAACAGTTGGTGCAAGAGGGGGTCTACCCAACAGTCAGATTGAAGATATATTGTGAAGGACAGAATTCATATGGCTAGGTAATACCAACAACATTCTTTCCAACAAACAACTCACATTCAGATGCTTTAGCAACAATCCTTTCAAGGGAAATTGGAAGTAGCAAATCTTGCCTCCAACAAAATATTCACAGAATCATATTTAATCATATTTACAGGTAATCCAGAAGTCTTGTAGGTGAAATAGTAATACATATGCACACTCATACAACTGGGTGTCTGACAAACCCACTATAAATCCATAAAGCTTTCTTCATGACTCCCTATACTTGGTTAGATCGAAGGTTAGCGTTCTTGAGCAGCTGCAAATAGCAGTCACATGTTAACAAATATAAATAAGATGATCAGAAAAATATCTCCTACATGATTGGAGAAAGAGTAAATAGATTTGAAGATCACCTTCTTTCCGAGTCTCTATAGACTCCAACCAATGCCTCAGCTTTGTCATAGAAACTGTCCTTCAGTGATATCACAATACTCTGAAAACCACATCCTCCATCAGCATCTTGGTTGCCCCTTGCCCCATCACATGATTTGGATCTAATGAAACCAGCAACCTTGGCAACGTTCAAGTTATCCAAAGCTGCATCAACCTCATCCAGTATAAAGAATGGAGATGGCCTATAACTGAAACAATTCCGTGAAAACCAATGAGTGAGTTGACCGCACTAATATGTATGCTTACCTTCAAGATAGATATAATGCCCTTTGCAACAAAAAATAAATGCTCAAACTGCTTCACGGAAAATGGACATATAAATACTAAGATACCTAAGAGCCCTCAGAGCAAATCAACAATGACTAGAATATTGACATACAGCAATAGCAACTTTTATAAAAGCATCCTAACAGCCTCTGAGTTTTAAGTTATGTGACAAGGGCTGGCATGGATGGGTGAAAGGAAAGGAGTTTGTGAAACATTTTAAATACAGCTGTAGAAGGTCTGTCCTATGAGCTCACAAAATTAACAGAAGAAAATGAATTGATAGCATAATATTCATTTTACAGAGTATACCCAAAAAAAAGGTACTTTCTGCTCCATCTAAAACAATCTTACTATGACACTGACACATGAAACTAGGAGTCCAGAAGCCTAGAAGAATCCACCACAGAAAACATGAGGGAAAAAGAAAATCTAACGTGAGAGGCCTTTATATCTTACAGATAAATATTAAATTTATGTTGACAATGAATTATCAGCTAAAAAAATTATCATTATTTTTATAAAAAAGAACCTTTGATCAATGTCATGTTAGAATATTAGGATTGCAAAAAAGCATATAATAAGTTTATGAATTGATGATTTGAAATGTATGAGTTTTCGCACATTGAAACCCACAATTCTGGAAGGCATAGACAGAAAGGGATTTATATATATTGTTTAAGCAGGAAGCAATGTTCATTGATATGCATGAAACAACACCTCTATGTTATTGATAATTGAGGTGTTGCAAGCCAGCAGAAGCAGAACTTTAGGAACAAGCACCAGACATGGTACAGGGAGGGGAGCAGAGAGTAACGTCAGGCTGGCCCACCATAGTTGCACTTCCCATAAAGCAATAATTTCTAGAGAATAAATCTACAAAGCTAAAAATCAACTAAGAAAATGTACCTGTGAATGGAGAAGAGCAATGCAAGTGCTGCAACAGTCTTCTCCCCGCCTGATAACTGCTCCATATCTCTGAAGCGTTTTGTGGGGGGCATAGCTGTGTATTTAATGCCATGTAAGAAAGGTTCATCCTCATTTTCTAAGTTGAGGTATGCTGTTCCCCCAAGTGGATGCGTGTGACTCTTTGTTAATTGCTTGTAAATTTTGTCAATGCTTTTAGATATATGATCAAATGCCTCCATAAACAGCTCATACCTGCATCGATGGGGGGAAACCTCAATTCAATGAAATACATGGTATCAAATTCGAAAACACCATTAAATAATCCTGCACATCTGTTACCACCAAATACCATTTAGCTGAATACAATGTTGTCACTTCTTTATCATTAAGATGCGCAAGGTATTGGTCTAAAATTACTTTCTCACTAAATTTTAAATGGCATGATAAATCATATTCAGACTGGAAAACCAAAAGTTGAACTAAAAATTTTACATTTTAAACATACTATTATGAAGAATCTTAAGTAACTGATGAGCACTTCAGTTTTAAATGAACTTATTACAATGAATTTGAGCAGGAGGTGGCATCTTGGTTCTCTCTCCCTTCCAATCTGTCTGTAATGAGTATAAAGAAATTATTTCATAGTTTATGTGCAAATGCATTTTTTATCTTATTCAACTTTTCAATAATTTATCTCATAATGTTTAATTTTTCAAAAACAAAATTTCACTTAGATGAAAATTGCTCTTAGTAAATCATTTTATTTTATTTTTTTAATATACACGGTCATGTGATTGATAAAGTAGACTATTTGATAGATCCACCAATAATAATATCATGGAAAAGTTTTCAATCAGTGACTCTCATCTACCTAAAACACAAGTAAAATGAGTAAACTTATTAGATGCAAAGCTGATGAACATATAACCCCTTTCAATCATAACTTTTCTCAGAGAAAACATATAGATGCTCCAGTCATTTCAACACATTCTTAGTAATCCTTATAATGTGATCTACTATACATGTGTACCGACATGACTATATTTTCAAAGAGACTGATAAAGCAACTTTGTCAGAAGTCCATAAACAATTTGCTTAAAATAAAATGCTATATAAATGCTTGCTAGCTATAGGTCATACCTCCTTTGCTTAATGGAATTATATCTATCAGATATCTCTTTCTCTTCTTTCCTGGTTACTTCAAATTTTTCAATAACCTCCCTTTCTTTCCCTTGAAGAGCTTCATACTGATCTAATGCTTTCAGGTTGGGGGCTGTTTGTTCAATTTCAGCCATTAAAGTATCCATTTTTTGTTTGAAATCTAACTCAAGCTTTTGTCTCTCAGAAGGTCTCATGTCCTGTAAATATGTTCCACTTAATTGATTGTAGTCAAACACTGGTCCATCCATAGATGATCCAGTTTCCATTGGGTCATCAACTGTTGGAAGCTTTAGCTGTTCCAGTTCACACTTCTCCACTACCTCCTGCTTCCGTGACCTAAGCTGCTCAAGTTGTGTCTCCTGTTAACAAAACAAATTCTTGATTATAACAGCAATTTAAAATTAATTTATCACAAATTTGTCTCATTAATAAATAGTCTCATGATGCTTTGATTAACTTTCTATCCTCATCAGAAAGGAAAAGGTTCAAATCCTCACAAGATAAACTATAAACTATACCAGAGAATGTCTACAACAGAATTCAGGCACATCATGAAACCATACTAATAAAGTACGCTAACTTGGTAGGAGTTAACCTTTGAATTTATCTGGCGCTTCAGTTTTCCTATAGTTCCTGTAACACTTGCACTCTGCTTCTTTAGTTCTTCAATGACCTTTTCACACTCATCTGACTTGGACTTCCACTCTACATAAGAAAAGGATTTGTTAAATGAACAAAAGATAAACAATAAGGGAAACTGGTGGATTCAGATGATCAGTTAGCACATTAGAAAAGCTCACATTATTCTCAGGAAGCAATGCTGGAAATGTCATGAGTAAGGCCGATATTTAACTAAAGTACTACTGATATTTAAACTAAAATACCATGCACCCATAAAGATAGAACCAGAAAAGAATTAAAGCATCATTCATCTTTGAATTATAAGACTAGTCACAAGTTGATGCATAGAATTCATGAACAATGTTTAACAAATAATATAGACTAACACATCAATAAGAACCATATGATCAAGAAACACAAAGTCACATGGCTAATATATCTTCTAGAGGTTGCATGGCTGTAAAATAGTGCATACGGAAGTGTTACTTAAAAACCAAAAACCATGTAGACAAAAGAATATGAAACAACAAAGGATTAGTATCAGTGTGGTAGCATCTAAACAACAATACTTGGGAGCAAGTTGCAACAGTTCAAGCATCAGCTTTAAGCCCTAAACAGCAACATTGAGTGTGAATGCATCAACATCTGACATCCAATACGAGGCCCATTGGAGTGTCTTAGCCATTCATTGTGGAAGTGGTGCCTTGCACAATGGTACGAGAGTGAATCAAGAGAAGCCTTAAAAGGCAAACTCTACCTTACGTAAACCAACTCTCAAGCAGAATTCTGATGAATCCGTAATCACAAACAGGAAAAAAGGCAAGAAAGACAAGAAATACATGACCTATAGGCAGAATTAAATGTGGCACTCATACAGGAAAATGCATAGAAGAAATAGGAAGAGAGCATATGATGACAATAAGAGTCCTTAACAACTCCACTATAATGACCAAAAGACTAAGATACCGTCAGAAACAAGAAGGCATTTGAATACTAATCAAGGAAGCAATTTTGCTAGAGATGGTAACGATCAGTTCGACATCATAATTTTCTCTCATAGCTTTACTCATGTATATGTATCTGTCAACTCTAATTTTGAAATGGCAGTTACATGATTGGTAGTAGGAATTTCTGTTGCAACAATTTTAAATGCTGATTGCCAATTTTAAACATTTTATGAATTAATGAGGAAAAAAAAACTTCAGAAACTAGATGTTAAACTTACACCATGCAACATTAGATTGCTTGAAGTCCATTATAAATTACAAAAAGGAAGTATAAAAAGGAAAGTCAGCTTCAATAACCACTATTATAGAATAAGCATCATGGTCAGAGAATGAATTGCTTAATAGATGGAATTGCTGCAGAAATACAAGTATTACACATCCAGAAGTTGATATAAAATGAGAATGCAAGGTTTCTAAGGGTACCTTCAGCTTCAGCTTTCAATTCTTCCATCTGATCTGCAATTTTCTCTGCTTCCAGCTTGGCATCAGATTCCTTCCTCTGTGCATCTTTCAAGTCCTTATCTAAATGATCAAGAGAGGATACCAGCTTTGCAATCGGTGTCTTCACGTCTCGCTTTTGCTCATATTCCAGCCTGAAACAATAGTTGCATTGAAACTTCTAACCAGAACAAAAGTAAGTTTTCAGGAATGCTTCTTACAATCCATGATCAACTAGGATTATAGAAAATTGGCGTTATATTTTTGAATGTAACAATCTCTCCAAATGACCAAAAGATTAAAACCAATAACTGCATGTATTCAGATCACAAATTGACCATATAACTGTACCACCGGATGCATAGTTTTAATAGATACACACTAGCATTTTCCTAGATCCAAGCCTTGACATGATGTGGAATTCAATATACCTTAGTGTGTTTAACCTAGAAATTGTATCAACACATAGAGAACAATTGAATAATGCAAAAATATACACATTGATATTGTTACAGGTGGACATCTCTCCGTGAAACCACATGTTTCTGATTTGACAGGTAATAGATTTCTCAATTTTTTTTGGAACCACAAAAACACTGTAGTAGTTGCCTTTGGATCAACTAGACTTCTCAATGATTTGTCAAAACAAGAAAGAGCCTCCACAGCTTACCTTTTCAGCACAAAGTCATATCATCATTGAGAGATTGCTAATCTTCTTAACCTTTTATCCTATCATCCACTCTCATGACATGTTAGAAAATGTCACAAGCTTTTTACACCAAGTCCATAGCAAGGAGATCTTATCTTTGACAACTTTTAAAGGGATATGAGTGTTTGTTGCAGATTTATCATATACAATTATAAATTCAATATCTTCCATGGCTTTGCAATACATGATAGAATGTCTTAACAAGACAGCTCTTTTGAGAATGCAAAGCACAACAATTGGATTAGAAGTCATCAGTGCCAGAGGAGGGAAGGGAGAGTCGGGGGCTTTACAATTGCCAGCCCCTCTTGTTTCTTTTCCTCTGCATAGCATCTCTAAGTCTAGTAAGATACTTAGCTCAAAACATCATAAGTGCAGATTGAGTGTAAGTTATCTAAGGGCAACTTATTCTTCAAACATCACTCCAAGTATGATCCTCTAAATGTTAAATACATGATCAAAAGATTCCCTTGATTCTCTTCTTGATTACTCTTAACTTTTAGCATTGTTAACATTTGTCTTTTGCCCACAACTTTTGGTAAGCTCATATCCATAAGATCCACACTAAGATGCACATTGCCATCATTCTCTGCTCATGAAAAGAAGCAAAGCTAAATTAAGCATTACAAAGTAGAATAGAGGATTAATATCCAGGCATTTTGTATATACATAGATAGGAAGTTGAGACTCCATCTTATGACTTATTCTATAGAGATCTAATTGCTCCTATTCATTTTTTTTATTCATAATTATCTTCTTCATACATCACACCATCTTGTTTGAGAATTACCATCATCTTCTCCTATATGATAGCATTTCATCAATTTATTTACAGAACTTTTTCTGTAAATCTCCATGATGAATACAAGCTGTTGCAGTTAATTTTCCACATAAAAAGTAGACAAGACTGATGTTTTAAGACCGTGAGTTTGACAGGGTGGACGTGCCTGATCTGTGACCTGCAAGCCTACAACCACTCCGGTTGACCTAATATCAGACCAATCCAGGTCAGCAATTAAATCAAAAGAAAAAAAGAACGAACTGAGAATATCTCATTTTCTAAATTGAAAATATCTCGTTTTTTTATTTATGGGTTGAATAAATAACCCATAAGCTGTGGGAATTGAGAATATCTCATTTTTTATGGTATAAACATTATATATCTAAGGGGATTGTTATTAAAATATTTATATTGTTCCATATTTTCATAGTTTACATTTCTTTATTTTTTAACATTTTATAAATTAGTTTATTTAATGTATTTATTTATCTGGGTTAATGGATCATCTTGTGGTCAACACGTGATCGGACCACCGGTACTCAACCTGGGCACCAAAATGGGTTGATGTTTGGGCCAGCTTTTAGACCATTGGATTGCACACTAATAATTCTCATGATTGTTATTAACAAGGCATCAAATCAGAACTCATGGATGTGCCTCTGCTATATAATGCATTTATCTGCTAGCAGAATGCATCAGTTTGATAACCAAAAACAGACATCAATAGCAAACTTATTAGAGGTAAATGCATACTAATATACAAGCAAAGATGATTAATAGCAAAAATAAATCAGTGCAGGGAAAGACACCGTCTATTATTCGAAGAAACAAGGACAGTTAAATACATACTGATATTTCAGTTTTGACATCTGGTTGCTCAAGCTTAGCTTTCTCTCGTACATTTCTTGAGCAGCCTTGAGCTGGTTTTCTTCATACTCACGTATGCTTCTCACACCAACAGACTCACTGAAATCCTTGTAAATTCGGTCAACAATCTCATTTATCCTTTTCTCAAGCTTTTGACTATCTTCAGTTCTCTTAGCAACAAGACTTCTTAACTGCACAAATAGATGGCCAGCCATTAAAAAACAAAGAGTACACCTAATATCAATCATCAAATAGATAGCCAAAACATTCATGTTGGCAATCACCTTCTGAAGCTCCGGCTTTAGATGACTAATCTCCTCTTTTATATTTCTCCTTTCTTCTTTTAGTTTTAAGAGCTTTTCCTGAATATTTTTCTGCATGCAGACTCATCCAAGTAAACTTCAATATCATGAGTTACAGAATTTACAAGTAGATGACTACAACAAATGTACTTTAAGGCAAATGGTAGCATGAAAACAAAACAATGTAAATAAAAGATCTAACTTTCTAGCAAAGTCGCAAATGGAGACAAGTCCAGAACTTCAAAGAAGTTCTTGTTCAGGAAATCAGTATTGAGATGATTTATAGCATTTAAGAAAAGCTTACCAAAGTGTATCATCCACTAATAGCACTTGTACTCTTGCATTATAAGTAATAATGGAAATTATAGCATGCTTACCAGAACATGGTAAGTTAAGGTCATATATGATTTTACCAGGAGAAACCAAGATTCTCTATCCTTGGAAACAATCTTCAGCAGACTTACGGCAAGAGATGCTCTCCTCCTAATTATAGGCTTACCATGATCGATACTCTCCCATCTATGTTTACTCTCCCATCTATGCAAGCATCAACCGGATGGTAGGACAGAGATCAAAAAAGAACATAGGTAAACAAAGGCATAAAGTCAAAATCAAACAACCCACCCCCTACGCAGCCTTTTTATTCCCCAGGAGAACCCATAACGCTCCACTCTGACATCAGCACACAGCTCATCCAAGCTGAAAGAAACAAAGGCCCTAAACAGGATGATAAGCAGGGAGATAACCAGACGACCATCTTGACCTCAACTTGCACCAGCTTGTAAAAGCTGACACGCTTCTATCAAATACCAATTAGAGATTTAAATCTTAAATTTTCAAACTGTTAAACTCAGTATTTCATATGAAACAAACAAGCAAGCAACCTATTCACCCAGAGTTTAAATCGGAAAACAAATCACTTATTACAAATTCTAAATCCAAATTGTTAAATACAGCTTATTAACCATATGAAACAAATAAATCAACCCATCCATAACCATATCCAGCATTTAACTTGAATATATGCAACATAATTAGAAAGCATAGGAGACTAAAGAAAACTGAAAACATAAAATGGCCAAATCTGGTCAGAGGAAACTTTCTATCATAGAGGAAATGCCCTCTGAAAGGAAATGATGGTGATAGGCAACCAGATTGAGAGAGAGAGAGAGAGAGAGAGAGAGAGAGAGAGAGGACAACTAGATCAAGAGGACAACATTAATTGCAATTTTTGATTATTTAAAAAGACAGAGGCAAATCAGCTATGCAGAGAATCTATCGACAAAAACAGACACCTAAAGGCATTAAGCCCAAGATGTTGTGAGAGTAAGAAATGCTTATCGTAAGTTTCAACGAATTTCTGTGTGTAACTAATTGTGCTAGTGCAACACAAAATCATACCGACTCAACTTGAAAAAGTACCCAAGTTAAAGCATTTTTTGTTAGCCAACACCCCCCCCCCCCCACGGAAAAAAAAAAAAAAGAAAAAAAAAACTCAGCAAATGTTAACTGAGAGTTTTCATTGCCGTTATACCTCCTCAATATTCGAATATTGTGTCTTCCTTTCAAGCCAACTGATCCTTTCTGATGCTTCTGATTCTTTTATCTGTAACTCTCTAACTGATCCAAGCGCCTCCATTTCAGATTCCCATTGATCCCTCTTTTTTTTAAGAGCTATAAATACCAAATACCACTTAATATGATAAGATGGAAAAGCAAACCTGCTACAAATAATATGAGGATAACATATAATACAAACCCTCAATGGTGTTATCATCCCATTTGTTTGACCTGGCTTCCATTCCACCGCTTATTCCACCCGTCATTGTACCAGACTTAGTCAGCAGAATCCCATCAACAGTAACCACTGAATACACAAAGAACATATCCATCAATAATAGGAGATTACAGCATCATCACATAAAAACTACATTAAAAGCTTGATAAAGCACAGTGCTCTAAGCATTTACCCTTGTACCTCTCGCCGCTCCAGCTAAGAATCTTAGCTTCTTCAAGACTATCACAGACTAGGGTATTCCCAACAGCATATAAGATAGCCCTCTCCAAGGATCGATCAAATGTGAAATTGTTAAGAAGACAAAGTGTATAAAATACTGTAACTCTTTCAATAAACAAGGTAACAAATTTTCAGCTGAGATAGAAGTTGAAAATTAACGGTAGTTAATCTACAAACACTTAAACAAATGCATAATCTTTGCATACAATCATTGTCCCAACATACAAAAAATGCACCATGCTGTTCAACATCATAATTCCATAGTAAAGCATGTGTAGTTTGGCTATTGTCAGTTCTATTGATTCCATGTCACATCCATGCATAGAATCATCAAACACAATTGCTCATATTACTAATATCAGACCAGTTGCATACCATGAGATAAGATATATGGAAAATAAAAGAGTGCAAAACTGTAATACATCAGTATATAATATTCCTGTTATTTATATGGATCTGGTTCGGTTTGTGAATAACCTGGGGAAAAAACAAAAGAAAATTCGGAACCAAGTCGGAGGAGGAGCTGAAAAGAACCTTTTTAGGCATTTATTTCTCTTCAACCCAGCTTATGACCAAATAGTTTTCTCTCAATTAAAGAGGAATAAATACCATAAGTTATGGAATCTCTAAGTATCTGGGATAAGCTTATACAGGATGTACAATAGCCTAACATGACAGCTTAATATGACAGTGTTTTATTATGTGTAAACACATAAGGGGGTACAATTTTCATGTAACAGAACTAAAACATGCATAAAACTCAGGTCCCAATTGAGCTTCATCACCAAGCACATATGGGGATAGAATTTCAGTGCAACAGAACCAAAACATGCATGGAACGCAATATCAAATGTAAATAGGAATGAAAACCAAGGTCCCAGTTAAACTTCATGACCAAAAAATGCAACAACAGTATCCATTTGATTGTTTTCAATCCATTAAAAAAAACAGAGAGAGACAGGTTATGGTAAAGATAAAGATGACAGATGAGGTGGAGTGGTTCTTCCAAAATGTAACATGGTCTAAGAATTCCTAAAGGGGAAAAAATGGTGAAGAAACAAAAAGCTGGTAGAGTTCAATGTGTGCAGCAATAAATGAGACCAAAAAGATGACCATGGTTGGACAAGAATGTTTAGATGGAGGTTTGGTAAAGGCAGAAAGGATAAAAGGAAGAACACAATATAAAAGGCAGAGGAGTATGGCTATTTATTAAGCAATAAAGAATCAATTGACATATCATGCACACCACAGCAAAGAGAGGAGGCACTATTAAGGATCTCAAAATATATGCAAGAATCTAGAAAGATAAGATAAGGCCTAAGATTCTACAGGTGGAATCAGCAAGAAAGAACATGGAAAGTTCACAATGGTTAACATTAGCAATTGGTGAATGAGGGTTCCTAAGCTGAACCCTAGAAGTCAGAACAAGGCTTGACAGTCATGGTTTCCATTATGAACACAAAAAGCATATACAGAACTTCCTTCTATTTGTTCCCATGGATATAAGCATATTCTAAATATTCATATTCCAATATAGCAGAAGCAATAGTTCATTAAAAAGATTGTTTGTTTAAAGCACTCAATGTATATATAGATATAACAACAAAGCCTTAATCCCAAATTAGTTTGGTTCAGCTACATGAATCCTTTTTCTCTATTTTGTTGAGTTTAAAGTCATATTTTATAGAATGCAAAGAGATTAAATCTTTCTTTATTACTTTCCTTCATATAATTTTTAATGTACCTTTGCCTTCTTTTATTTCTACTCAACTCAACTCATCTAAGCCTTTTCCCAGCTACATGGGGTCAGCTACATGAATCTGCTTCCTCCACTCTGCTCTATTCAGAACCAAATCTACATTTAAATTACAAATAGTTATTCGCATAGTTTGATTTATCAGATTCATATTTTTTTTAAAGGTTATAACAAAATTTTACGCTGGCTGTCAGCTACATGTATCAAATCATCCTTTTACATTGGTGCATCTTTGGGTCTACATTTAAGCCATCTATGTCATCCTACTTAGTGTATATACAAAAAATTGAAATGATATATGCAAACATGTTCTTTTTCAAAACATACAAACATGACAAACACCCTTCCCCCATGAATATGACTACCAATTTACCTGCATCTGTAATCAAATATTAATATGTTTTGTTAAAAAAGAAGTCAATGTGAAAACAGAAACACATGCACATGGTATTATTTTTATCTTTCCAAAAACTTGCATGGCTTCCAGTATGCAGGATATTGAATAACATCAAAGACCAACTGTGCAGTTCCACCCAAAGTTCGCAACTTTTCAATTATTGGCTTCACACGAACCGACTGTAAAGGGATGAATGTCTGAGGAGGAAGACGCTGTTCCTTCAAATACTAAAACCAAAAAACATAATAAGTTAAGAAAATGGACAACAACTGTAATTTGCATGTAGTATACAACATCTATGTAAAAAGAACTATGAGAGAACATAATTACATGACAAAATAAATTCCTCCAGTGATTGTACAGCAAATATTGGAAGAAAACTGGATGCTCACAAGAGTATGTAAAAAATTATTATACTAAATTATTATAATAGCTAAGGATTATAATAGCAGGTGAGAAGTATCGACAGTATCCTAAAAAGACTAGGACAGAGGCACTTCTCATACTACTCATAAATTTGTCAGAAATATGAAATTTAACCATTTGAAAGTATAAGCAACATCAGCAAGTAATTCAACAGAATGTCATATGCTTTCAACTTGAAGGAGAAAAAAGGGACTGAAATTTAACTACTTCAATTCACCTGATAACCCCATATAGTTAATAAATCTGGTGTAAAGTTGCTTACATGTAAAGCATGATAGAGAAAACACATACATCTTCAAGAGAACATCCCACAGAGGGAAAAATGTTGTACTTTAGCTCAGTCAGTCTTTAATGTAATCCACTGACAAAGTGAATAGGTCATAAATCTCTTTCAAATATTCAAAAACTATGGAAAATGTTAAACAAATCAAAAGCAAATATCTTGCAAGGGGGAACACATCAAAGCATTTACCCAGTTAAGAAGGCCATTAAAAGGTCTATACTTCATAATCATTGGTCAAAACTATAACTCTGCCACCATATCAAGTTGAGGGTAGAAGAAACATGATAAGGACATAAAAAATTTAGAAGGATACTGTGATGTTAAATATACTAACCAAATAGAATCACAACATGTTAGTCCATAAAAGACCCACATGTTAAAGCATAATAAGTCAGTTGTACATTTTTCCTGTTAGGCAAACCAAAAAAAACCGCAAACAAAATATAGAATCAAACTAACAAGTAACAAACACAGAACAAGAGGAGTAAATTAACATGAAATCAGTTGTGTTAAGGCTGCACTATGTTCCTTAAAAAAGAAAGAAAGAAAATCTAGTTCTTGTTAGACTGATACGCAACAAAAAATATCACAAAAAACCAAGTTAAAAGTCATAAGCAGGAAAGAAAAAAATACCTCAATGCATTCTTTTCCTGTATTCTCATCTTCTACTACCACTGCATCCATAAATTTGCCCATAGCAACTGTAACAGAAAGATTATACTTCTTTTGTGATGGCCTGCAGAGTTCAGTCATACGACCATGAACTCCTGAAAAGAGTCGTTTCAGACTTTGAATAGTCTCAGAAAGCCGGGCATCCCGCTCGCTTTCATGCTTATCAGCTTTCAGCTCACGTAATTGTAAATCAATTTCATCAACCTTTTGCTTTAAATTCTGGTACTTTGTCCTAAGCATTAAAAGACAAGCAAGCATTGACCAAATAGCATAAAATATGCACTAATAAAGACTATATTTTGAAGTACAGAAAGATGAGCAGGAGTAAACAGAGACTTGCACAAAAATGGTATATATATGGAAATAACTTGGCATAAAGTTCATTCTAACCCAGAAGTTTGGCGCTTTTTGAAAACTCGCTCAGTTCCTTCTTGACTCGTACAAGCTCATCCTTATATTTTGCAATTGTATCCTTAATCTTCTTCAATCTTGTTTGCATTTGGTCCTCCTGTGATGATAACTCCTGTTCACGATTAGTCAACTGTTGAACATTTTCTTCCAAATTCTTTTGAGCTTCGACATCAGCATGTAGCTGCCTATCAAGAACCTCTTTCTCATCTCTCAGTTTTGTAGTTTTCATTCCAGCATCTTCCTTACTGCAGCATCAAATATAATAAATATGTTTCAGGCAATTCTATGAGCAAGAAATCTTTATGACGTCAGCAAAACCGTCGCCCAAGCAAAAGCTTTTCAAGCTAGAACCCAGAGCTAGAGCTTGGGCTTTTAGAGAAAGGGCAACACATGTTGCTCATTATATCATATCAGACCAGCAACAATTAGTGCGATATTACTACAAACTACCCTGCAGAAGCATATTTTTCTTGATAAACAACAGCCTTAAATGATTGGAACTTGAGGTGGCTCTTTAGCTCCCCCATTATATATATGATAAGGATATTTTATGGTGGCCTTTTTGTTTCTCGATATTATATACAATAATGTATAAATGCTCACTCATGAACTAGTTCACGTACAAAATAAATATAATATAGCTATAAAATACAAATATAAATATAATATAATTCACGTACAAAAAAGAAATCATCTTTCTAAAATACGATGAGATAACTCTAGGACAAAGAAACTCGCTCCCTGTGAGAAATCCAGAAAAAGGGGAAAAAACTCCACAGAAATTCCTTCCATACAAAAATAAATATATAAATATAATATAGCTGTAAAAACCCTCAAAGCAAAGCAATCTCCCTCTAATACAAAACACACATTTGTGTGTTTATATTTGATTTGTGCAATGTCATATACAAGTAGCATGATCTACCAACAGGATCCATCGGTCTGCACTGCAATGGACCAGCATGATACTGACATATCAGTCCACTGATAATCACATGATGCTGTCTGAAGTATGATATGTATGGTTCATACATTATAATTTGTACATTCAATCTTCCACAAGCCACAGCTTCGTACTTCTAAGTGATTATATTGTTCCTGTAATTTGCATAAAAAACATTCAAGCCACTAATTTTTGCTTCAAATCTACCTTATCTCATAAAATGCTATTTCTGATTAGCCTATATGTTAACCTTAAATATCAATGATCAGCATGGATGTATATATGATGTAAGATGCAATAATGTATCTGATATTCAGAACAAGACTTTTCCAGAATAACACAAATGCAGGAAAAAGGAGCATCAGATATCTGTATCTCCGACAGTGCCATTTATCTCTCACTAACACAGCAGGTCCAATAATGGCATAAAAGAAAACAGATTAAGATTCCTGAACTGAACTCAATAATGAAAACAATTGTTATTTCAGCAATTTTTGCAACTATTACATCACCATCCATGCACTTTGAAGGTTGTGGCTTCTTCTGTTTCTTTGAAAGTTCCTTTGTTTATAAGTTACATTCCTCTTGCTGATTAAAACACTAGAAAATCTTATATCTGATTATTAGGTAACGAATAGTAATTTGATTAAAGGTGTGGCCTTCTACAGTTCTGTTAAATAAAAACATTAGAAACCAAAAGAAAACCTAAAACAAGATACAGATTACGTCACATAACGGTAAGAGAAAACAGAAAACTCTAAAAACAACTTACATTCTATGATATTCCTTGAGCTCGTTGTCAGCTAACTGGAGTTTTCCAGCACCTTCTTGGCCATGCTCATCTAGCTCATGGACGGCTTCAGTGACATCATGCAAATCCTTTTGTAGCTTTTGTATTTCTTTTGCATGCTTTCTTTGATCTTCTTTCTTCTTCTCCAGCTCTTTCTTGCTACTTTTTATTTTAGAATTAATGCGGGAGATTTCTTCTTTTAGTTTAAGAAGCTCAGGTTGCTGAAAAAGAGAGGAATATCTTTTATAAAAACTATAATTTGTAACATAGATGTACCATACCAGAATGTTAAAAATATAAAAATTCACTTTCACAGCATCCAGCAGGTAGAAGCTTACTTTCTCACAGTAGAAGACTTTTAAAGTAGATGTAGAACCTTAGTGTCTTAAAAAAAATTGCAAGTTGTGGTTATACAACAAATAATGTACTTTCAGATGTGTAATATAAGACCAAAAGAACTAAAATTCAAAATTCAAAAAAAAAAAGGGGGAAGTTCTTGGGGGGCAGGAAAAGTGTCTACCCTGCATGTGATGAAGGATTGAAGTGTTAGTAGGCATGGTAGGCATGTACCGTGCCAATGGTCCTAACTGTGGCAGGCAACACAGGCATATACCCAGTTGTATGCCAATGCATTTGTGCGTATGCATATCAAGCACGGTCATGGCATGACATGTATCATGCCAGTGTTCAACCAGAATGGAACTGGCACATGGTACCATGCTCCTTGGAGACAATATTCTCATTGACAACAAAAAGGGTAATTACTAACATAAAATATAAGAGTTCTTTATAGCTAGGTTTCTGTAGAATCTCAACAATCATCAGAAAATCTAACTTTGAATTATGCATAGAGACTCTAAGGCTATCTTCTGCAAATATGTGTTGCATAAAAGATAAAACATGATTCATGAACAATAGTTACTGAAAAAGAAGGAAAAGAGAAGTGACCACATGAATCCGCAAAAACAGAAATAAAAGCAACCTGTTTTCACAATATGCCGTCTCAGGAGTTCTGTCAGCTTCAACTCCTTTCTTCAGAGAAAAAAATCATTACTTATGTTGCTCTACTATCAAAACGTGTTGGTTTTAGAATTAAACAAAATGGCTTGTTTTCACAATAAGTAAATAAAAACAACCCATATCTTTGAACTATATAGCATGTATTGAATGACATACATGCTTCATTATTTATCAATTGATATCCAATGGCATGCAGCAATATTATTAAACAAAAACACGAATAATATTTTTTATTGATAAGGATAATGACGAACTGTTGGGTGACTTGTCATTAAATTTCAAGGGAAATATAAATTTGGCAGTAAAAGTGTCAAGAATTAAAAGCAGTTAAATTGAGCTTAGCTCCATGACTTTTCTTGTCATTTTAATAGTTGCAGGGCAGCTATAGTTACATTTAGTCAAACCAAACACTGGATGCTACTAACTTTTGGCCCTTTATAGCCATCTCCACTGATACATGTCCCCATGAATGCAAACCATCACATGCACTTGCAACACCCTTCAATGATGATACACTTGATCATGTGAGGACACATCCTAAGGATGGATGCATATGCTACACTATAGATGGACAAACAAGCACAATCATACAACCAAAATGAGATGTGTACAATGTAATAAAACTTAAAAGCATGCAAGAAAGGAAATAGTTGCAGAAAACTTGACAAGAAACATAACCAAATTAACTCAAAGATTGCTTACCTTTTTGTCAAGCTCTAGCTTTTTCTTCGCAATCTTCTTTTCACATAGCATCATTTCTTTCAAATATCCAGCCTGTTCCTTCTTTTTAGTATTTTCTTCAAAGTCAGATTCCTCCTGTGCCTTCAGAACTTCCTCCAGACTTTTTTTATCATCTTCAAGTTCACTGTTTATCTTTTCCATATCCTTTTCAATGTTAAAAAGTTGCCACAAAAAGTGTTCTTTCTTCAATAATTTCTGCAGATGTTTAGCACAAAAAGAAAATTATAAAATGGATATGATTTCAATGCAATTAAATGCAAAAGTTGCCCACAGGAATTTGTTTTTGCTACATGTCATGCAACTGGGATTGTAGCCATCAATCTCATATAAATGAAGTACCTAAAAGAAGTGCCACACAGATGATATACACACAAAAAAGGAAATGCAAGAGAGGAAGTGATTAAATTACAACTTAAAGGGATGCATATGCACTTGTAGATGATGTTAGCACTAGTCCAAATCATAATATAAGAATTCATGACATTATCAGTATTAAAATAATAATAATTTTATGTGTTTTAATTGGTCAATGATCAATAAGGGTCAATATCAGTAATGACTGTGATCATAACTTTATATTTGAGTCCCTTCTATTTTACTTGTTTGTTTTCTAGTTCATCTATATGCCAGCATAGAGAAACATACTAGGGAGGGTGTTGTTATATGGCAATCTATAGGTCATGTGGCAACAAGGCATGAAGAGGAGTTTTACGTAAAATTTTAGAATGCTAGATGGACCAAAGTATTAGTGATAAGAAGGGTGCAAGCATATGAGATGCTTATCAGAATGGAAGACGTTGGAAACCAAGAGTCCGGCAGGATTAAGCAGGACTAGGAAAAGCAAGTTTACAATTGCAATTGCCACATATAGAAATAATAGACAATTTAATGTCAACTTGACCTTAGTACCAAGGTATACAAGGATGTGACATACAAAGTAAATCTCCTTCGAAAGCTTTTCTCATAAGCAGGATACACATGGTTATCCATGAACTGAACATGTAAAACCCTATGGTAAAGATAGTACACTTGTCTTACTACTGTAGGCATTGTAGCTGGTAGATCTACCAACATGCCGAAATGCCATGATATTTTAGATTATCTGTGAGTAAGGAAAAAGAAGAAAAGGTACCATACCATAAAGAAATGATGCCAGGCATGTTCATCAAAGTGTTTGCTTGTCATCAAGATCAATAATGATTAGAGACATGTTCAACAAATGTGTTTGCTTGTCATCATTGTCTTGAAGGGGCATGCTGCATTTACACAGGTCATAGGTTTGTGCAATACATAACCAACCATGCACCATTGTAGGACAAGCCAACAAGCAAACTAGCTATAGCACGCTTTGCAAACCTAACCAAACTGCATGGCAATTATAGCTAATAAAGTAAACTGATCTAAAAGGCTAACAAAACTGGATGAAAGCAGTTTTGGCACTGGAAACTAGTACATGACTAAGTTCATGATGAACAGGAACGTGCAGAATTATGCCCAGTTTCTACCAGGTATGGATAGCTATAATCATGATTCTTCAATGGACCCAAGCAAATAAAATCTTTCATGTGAATAACAGTTTGTAAGTTATAGAAAACATGATGATGCACAGCAGTAACTACCAGTTGATCTTGCAGGCGCATATGTTTTTCTGCCTCCTCCTTCTGTGCCTTCTTTTGCTTTCTTTCCATGACTACTGTTCTCTTCTCCTGATAAACAAGTGCTGATTTTTCTTCAGCTTGGGCCTTTTGTTCCTCCAGATCCTCATAGTCTTTCTTAAGTTCATCAGATCCAGATATTTGTTCAAGAAGAGCTGTAAGTTCCTTGGGATTTTTTGAGGCGATTGACTCTACATCACCCTAGTCCACATATAATCAAGGCATAAGTAACATGAACTTTATATGATTTGAAATCTAAGATGAAGGAATTGGTCATGCTGGTAGTTCCAGATCTTTTTTTATGCAACCTTCCTGGACAATTTTCATAAGTAAATATTCAAATGCATGAAATTTGCTTGCTTCCACATAGTTGTGTAAATTCCCACACATCATAAGAAAATATATAAAGCAGCTTATGAAAAAGAATAGAGAGATCAGAAGAAATGCAGTAGTCAAGCTTTAATTTTTTTTTTCTATAATACTTCTGGCATGAAACTGGCAAAAATGTTTGCTCCGATAAAACAAGAAGAAAAGCCAAAATTTCAAACATTGCAGCGAACGAATGAAGGAACAAGCCCAAGTAGCAACAGTAAACTGTGTATCGAATGGAAAAATTTCCTTCACAATGATAGTAAGTAATCTTTTATTTTAAAAGTGATCGCTTTTATTTTTCAGCGAATAGGAACCTCTTCAGTAGTGGTTTTTTTTTTTTTTTTTTTTTTGCAATGAGTTTGTATTTTGTTTTTTATTTAAAAAACATAAGTATTATAAAGAAAATGTAAGAAAAACTGGTCTGCCTTTTATTTTTCTCTTCTTTTTTTTTGTGTGTTTTGGGGGGGGGGGGGGGGGGGGGGGGGGGGGCCACCTGCCCCAAATTCCTTGATGATGTGTGTTGACTCGGAGATGGCTAAAAATATGAACTTTGGTGATACTACAAACATAAGCGCAAGTAAGCAATCGATAAGGGATGCAAGACTAGTACCTGAAAAACAAGAAAATTCCGTGCCTTTACAAGAATGCCAAGAGACTTCAATTTGGCATTGTACTCATCCCACGTCACAATCCTCCCGTCAATTCGATACTCGCTGCCACCAGCACCTGTGATGGTTCTTGTGAACTGGATCTCGGACCCATTCCCCATCTGGTACACGAGCCGGACAAAGGCCTTCCTTCCCTTCTGCTCCTTCTCCCGGTCATCAAAGGCATAGATCAAATCCTTGAGCTGCGCCCCTCGAAGCTGGACCGACCGCACCCCAAGCACGAAGCTGATAGCGTCCATGAGATTGGACTTCCCCGCCCCATTAGGGCCAATAATCGCGGTGAAATCATAGAAGGGACCAATCGTCTGGAATCCCTTGTACGATTTAAAGTTCTCAAGCTCCAGGCGGTGGATCTTCCCAGGAGAGATCAGAGACGGCATCGTTCTAGGAAGCGCGACAAGCGAGAGCTATCAAAAGATTTTCGCCTCTAGCGTTACCGAGTACTTAAGGTCTAGGGTTTTGAGAAGAAACCTAGGTTTCTCCATGGCTTCGGAGCCCAAAAACTAGGGTTCTTGAAGGATCCATGGCACCTAGGGTTTCAAATGGATGAAAAGTCCAGGGTATTTCTGTGGAGATTCTGAGGCTAGGTTGTTGGGTAGAGAGAGTAGAAGGAGATGGCGGAAAATCTCGGAGAAATGAAACCGGGATTGGAGGGAAGGGAGTGCGAGGCAACGGGAGGCTTCGAGGGTAAGATGGGCGGCGTGGGGAACGCACCGACTTTCTAGCAGGATATGGGACTGGAAAATTTACGCAGGACGGCTTTATGCGGGGACGGGGTTCGCCAACGTAACAGCATTCGGTCCTCCGATGATGCCGAATTCTAGTCCCCGGATGCCGTGTTTCTGAGCACGCGGTCCCAGTCCCAGTCCCAGTCCCAGTCCCCAGTCGTCATACTACTCGGGCGCCAAACGCAGCCCGCTGCATTTGGTAATCGGGAGGAGGGCTCGTCGCTTTGTATTTTGAACATGCAGGATGTATTTCTCCGAGTGGGGAAATTTTATTTGGCCGCAGCTTTTGCTTAATAGTCTCTTTATTAAAATAAAAATAAAAATAAAAATATTTATCTTTCATCCCTCATCTCCTCTTCGTCTTCTGCCTCTTCCCTTTTCTTCCTTATTTCATCATATTTTCTCTTCAGCATCACCCCTTTTTTCTACGCGTTTCTCTTTCTCGATCTTTCATCTTCTTTCTCTTCATTTTCTTTTCCTTTCTTAGCACCCCTATTTTTCGGTACTAGCATCATCCAGCCCCTATCTCCTCTCCACTCTTCCGTTCCAGAGTATCGGTCCTCTCCGACTCCGACACCTCCGCTTATTGGAACGGTATCGAAAGGAAAGCTAATGCAAAAAAGAGGTGCTGAACTAATGCTGAAGAGTAAAAAGGAGACGGGACCTAAAGAAAAAAGGACAGTGCTAAAAAGAGGAGTCGAGAGCGACTCCGAAGAGAGGGAGGAGTAGGAAGGACAGGAAATGAGGATGAGGTATGAAGAGAAAAAGGAGAAGAAAGTTTAGAATAAAAAATAAAAAAAAACCATAGGGCTTATTGGGCAATTTTTGAGGGCCGAATAGAAATTCCCTTAGGGTGCCGTTGGAAGGGGAGGCTTTTGAAAGTGAATTTTTTATTGCTTGCGATTTGACAAATGCTTTGGTAATAAAATTGAAAAATATTTTTATAATTAAATAATAAAACACATTGCAATATATTTTTAACTGTTTAAACTATTAAAGTTTATTATTACATACTATTTTAATATTATTATAATATAATAATACCATATTATTAAATATATTATATTTATGGTGTAAAATTTTGCTAAAGTCCATCCCAAGTTGAGTAAGAAAGTTAGGGGTGCAACTTGGGCTGGGTTCGAGCCCAAGTTGAGTAAGAAAGTTAGGGGTGCAACTTAGGCCGGGATCAATCCGAACCCGGCCCGCGGAACCCGATTTGCAGCAGTACTCAAACTCTAGTTTACTTAACCCGAACCCGAAGGATCCGTATTGAACCCGGACCAATTTGCAATTTGGATCGGGTTAGGGTTGCAGTCAACCCGAACCCAAGAAAACCCAAATCCGCAAAGCCACAAGCAGCAGGCCCACTGATGTTGTGGAAGTGATGATTTAGCCTTGTTTGTTAGGTTTAAAATATATAGAGCTGACAATAGTTTTGTAAAAGTGATGATTCTTGGTATGAACATTCCACCAGAACCTTCATTACCTTTTAAAATGAGCAATATACCTTTAACCATTGCATTTTATCATGTAATGTTGGTGGGCCAAACTATTATCTTTATTTTTTTTTAATTATCTTCTTTGAGACATTTGTAACTTCTAATATGAAGTTTGCCAAAATTTTATGAAAGCATCTGGGAAGAGGTGATGAGCAGAAAACTAAAACATCTGGGAAAGAGGCGATGAGTAAAAAATCAGAGAGCTTTGAATGGTGAATGTAGTCTCGCTACTTGGAAAAGATTTCTCATACCAGACTTATATGGTCTTCTAACTGGCTCTTTATATCGTCTCAATATTTTATGCTTTTGAAGGATAAAGGTGACTTCATCAATGCATATATAGTGGCTATTGAAATGTTATGCAACATTTGGATTACTTTGAATATATTTGGTTTAAGAATGTACTTTTTTGTTTACTCTTATGTAAAAAATGTATATTTTTAGACATGTAATTTGAAATGTGAAGCTTGTTTGTTTCAAACTTTAGCTTGTTTGTACAATGTAAAGCTTATTTGTTTCAAACTTTAGCTTATTTATGCAATGTTAAGCTTGTTTGTTTCAGATTGTCATATATATATATATATATATATATATATATTTTCTATCAACCCGAATTTTGACCCGAAACTCAACCCAAACCCGATTTTTAAAAATAGGGTTAGGGTTGAGGTTTTACAAATAGGGTTAGGGTTAGGGTTAAGGTTGACATTTTACAAATAGGGTTAGGGTTTAAGGAAACCCAAGTTTCATGAGTCCGAGTTGCACCCCTAAAGAAAGTATTATGTTAGGTTGCTGACAGCCAGCATAAAACTTTGTCAGATCCTTCTAAAACTTTGTCAGATCCTTCTAAAACATGAATCTACTAAATCAAATTATGCAAAGAGTTAGGACATCACTGTTAAAAGATGTGTTAACTGACCTCATGTAATTAAAAAAAAAATCTTAGACGAGTTGAATTGAGATCATATTTATGGTGTAAAAAAAATATAATAATTATGATATAAAGTTATTATAACATATTATCTTATTATTATTTAATAATTATATAATATATCATCAAAATTATAATAATTATTATTTAATATAATATCATAATATTATGATATATTATTACAATAATATTATAGAATTATAGCATTATATTTTTATAACACATTGTAATATTTTTATAGTACTATTATATTATTTTAGTTTATACTATATTACATGTTATAATTATAATAATTTTTTCAACTATTTATAGTAGTTATATTATTTTTATTATTATAACATTTAAATATAATATATTTTATTTATTATTATGATATATTATTATAGTAATATTATAAAATATATCATGTAGTATGTTGACCCCAGATTGATTTTGATGATTACAAAAACAGTTAGGCAACTCTAAGCTTGATACAGGAAAGTTCGGTCGCCTTGCAAGTAAGTATCTGCGTGCAAAATTTCATTGGTAAGAAAGTACTTCATTTAATTGGCTCTGAATATTTTTTATTAGCTTGAGAGTTAACTGGTTAACTAGCTTGTTGTTCCATTTAGCTAACTGGCACGACTTTCAGCTAATTGGGAAACATTCTCTGTGCTTGGGCCAAACATTATTGTATTTTAGCTAGCTGGTTAGCTAGCTTGTTAGCTAGCTGGAGATCCTTCAGCTAACTAATCTTCACGTCACTGTAAGTTGGCCGAACACTCTCCTTTTCTAGCTAACTAGTTAGCTAGCTCGTGGTGCTCTGATAGCTAATTGGAATTTGCTTTTAGTTGCCTGGCCGAACTGCCTCAAATTCTAGTTAACTGCTGAGCTAGCTGGCAGTTCCTTTAGCTAACTGCTTAGCCAACTATTTTATCCTGGAGCTAACTGGTTAGTTAACTATTCTTCTCTATTAGCGTGTGGCCGTGCGTTTTGAAATTTTAGTTAGCTGAAGAGCTAACTCCCTCTCTCTACTGGCCGTTTGCTTTCTCTGCTTAGCTAACTGGAAAGCTAGCTATCTTTTCGTTAGCTAACTAGGAAGCTAGCTATCTTTTCGTTAGTTAGCTGGAGAGCTAACTAAGCTGGGCGGTTTCTGTACTATTTTTGATTTAGTTAGCTAGTGAGCTAGCTGGCTATCTTTTAGCTAAATGAAGAGCTAACTCCCCATCTCCTGTTATTCCTGCAGCTGAGAGGTTCTCTTTTTAGTTAGCTGGGTAGCTAACTGGCACTCAACGGCACTTTCTCCTGACTTTTTTGTTTTGCCTGTTAGTTAGCTGGAGAGCTAACTATCCATTGTTTAGTTAGCTGGTGAGCTAACTAAGTATTCTGAACTTTTTTGTCCTGGCCGTTGCTTTTTCTGTTAGTTAGCTAGAGAGCTAACTAGCAACTTGTTTAGCTAACTAATGAGCTACCTCTAGACGTCCTTTTTCAACCTTGGCCTCTCTTGTGAGCTAGCTGACTAGCTAGCTGGGGACTTTTGCTTAAGCCTTGGCCGAATGGTTTCTTGCTTCAGCTGCCTGGAGTTATTCTTTCAACCAACTACCGTCTGAGTTCTTGAGTTTGCTTTTCCTCTCTTACTCTCTCTCTATTGCTATTTTAAGCTACACTTAACTTTTGGATTTTTGAATTTTTGCAGTGCTCTTCCTTCCTCAAATGGAGATCATATTTAATGCTTAAGGGAAACATTTATAACAGTTATATTTTCTTCCTTTTTATTTCCATTTGTTCCTAATGTATCTAACGGATCTTTTCTTATTGGATGATTATAAAAAGGTGGGATTTGAAGCACACCATGACGATTCGGAAAAAGAGTTTTTAAAGAGAAAAAAAATCCAAGAAAAGAGCTCATATTGCATATTGTTGAGTGGTTGTTGCTGTGCATTCAAGTTCATTCATTGCTCCAAAAAGTCGTTCGGATCTTTGAAGCTTTTCAAGCAATCAAGACTTCAGCTACTTCGACCTCATTCATTTATTGCTGAGTTTATTGCTTCAAAAAATTGTAAAGTATACTCTGAATATTTGCTCATTGTGGGAGCTTCTCTTTATCATTCCTTGATCGTTTTTGTAAAAGGTTAGTATTAACCCTGATTATTTTGGGCTTCTTGTGCCTTGAAACAAGAGGACTAGCCTAGGTTTGGCTAGGGGTTTTGGCTTCCTTGTGCCGTGAAACAAGAGGACTAGCCTGGTGTGGCTAGGGGTTTTTGGCTACCTTGTGCCGTATAAACAAGAGGGCTAGCCTAGTTTGGCTAGAGGTTGTAATCGTTGTGATACGATTAGTGGAATTCCCAAAGGTTTTGGGGAGTGGATGTAGGTACTGAGTTTGGCACCGAACCACTATAAACTTTTGTGTGTTTGTGGTTGTTTGATTCTCTACTGTTATCATTATGTGCACTCCACTACACCGCTGCCAATCAAGTTTAGGGTTTAAGCACATACTTGCATAGTAATCAATTTGTTTTTAATAACCCAATTCACCCCCTCTTGGGTTGCTACATTTGGGCAACAAGTGGTATCAGACAGAGTTCTTGATTCCTATAGCTTTGATTAGCTTGGAGCCAAAGATCAGTAGTAATCCCAAAGTTCTATGTTGACTGAAGGACAATCAACTAATAGACCACCTTTGTTCAATGGAACAAATTACACATATTGGAAAGCACGAATGAAAATCTTCATTCAAGCACTAGATTATGATTTATGGGGAATCATAATTAATGGACCACACACCCACTATTATGATTGAAAATGTTAATATTGCAAAGCCTGAATCTGAATGGGATGAGCAAGACAAAAAATTAGCTCAATTAAATGCTAAGGCTATGAATGTTCTTTATTGCTCTCTTGATGCAAATGAGTTTAACCGTATATCTACATGCATGTCTGCTAAGAGATTGGGATAGACTTGAAGTCACCCATGAGGGTACTAATCAAGTCAAGGAATCCAAAATAATATGCTTGTTCATAAGTATGAATTATTTAAGATGGATCCTGCTGAAAATATTACTGATATGTTTACAAGATTTACTGATATTATTAATGGATTGAAAAGTATTGGAAAATCTTATGCTAACAGTGATCTTGTTAGAAAAATCTTAAGATCTTTACCTAGGACATGGGAAGCAAAAGTCACTGCAATTCAAGAAGCAAAAGATCTCAACAATTTATCACTTGAAGAGTTGGTCGGTTCTTTGATGACTCATGAGCTTCAGCAACGACAACATATCGATGAAGATGAATCAAAGAAGAAAAGGACTATGGCTTTGAAGAGTGTAACTCAAGAAGATGAAAGTGAAGAAACCACTAGTGACAGTGAGAAAGATGATGAAATGCACTTATTTCAAGGAAATTTAAAAGGTTCATGAAGAGAAAGAAATTTGGAAAAAGAAAATAATTTGTCAAAGGAGACCATAGCAAATATAAGATGAACCTCCTACATGCTATGAGTGCAAGAAGCCTGGACACATCAGACCAGATTGTCCACTATTAAAGAAAGGATCTAAAAGAATAAAGAAGAAGGCAATGATGGCCACTTGGAGTGACAGTGAAGCAACAAGTTCAGAAGATGAAGAGAAAACTGAAGTTGAAAATGTTTGCTTCATGGCTGATAATGATGAGGTAAGCTCTAACTTTTTAGATGACTTTACCTTTGATGAATTACAATGTGCATTTTATGAACTTATTGATGATTTTGCAAATTTAAGTTCAAAAAGCAAAGAATTGAAAAAATGAAATAAAAAATCTTACTCTTGAAAAAGAAAGAATTTCAAAGGATAATGAATCATTGTTAAAGGAAAACCAAGATTTGAAAAATGAAGTGGATAAATTAAAACCAATTGTTGATAGATTTAGTCTAAGTTCAGAAAAATTAGAAATGATTTTAAATAGTCAAAGAGTTGTTTACAATAGAGCTGGTCTTGGATACAATACTTTTAAAAACAAAAATTTTAAAAAATATTTATGAGCATGCTGATGATTCTACTAAGATTACATGTTTTAAATGTGGAAAAATTGGATACAAAGCTTATATTTGTCAAACACAAAAGATAAGAAAAATATGGGTTCCAAAAGGAACCATCTTGACTAACCCCAAAGGATCCAAGAAAGCTTGGGTACCTAAAAATAAAAATTGAAATTGTGTATGCAGGTGTGTCTTGCAACCCGAGCAATTAAAAGACAATGGTACTTGGATAGCGGGTGCTCAAGACACATGACCGGTGATGAATCACAATTCATCACTTTGGAAGCAAAAGATGGAGGTGATGTTACTTTCGGTGATAATGGCCAAGGAAAAATATTGGTATTGGAAAAATAGGTATCACACCTCATGCTTATATTGATAATGTTTTGCTTGTAAAAGGACTGAAACACAATTTACTTAGCATTAGTCAACTATGTGACAAAGGATTTAATGTTACTTTTAAATCATCTCTATGCATTGTTAAAAATCCTGCAAATGAAAATATGAAATTTGTTGGTCATAGGCATGGTAATGTATACATTATTAATTTAAATGATTTGCATGATCAAAATATTGATTTCCTAGTTGCTACAAATAATAAAACTGATAATAGTTGGTTATGGCATGTAGGCTAGCTCATGCAAGCATGGATTTACTATCTAAATTAATTAAAAAGGATTTAGTACATGGTTTGCCAAAACTTGTTTTTGAAAAAGATAAGATTTGTAATGCTTGTCAATTCGGAAAACAAACCCGAGTTTCTTTTAAATCAAAGAATTTAGTTTCAACCACTAGACCTTTGGAGCTCTTGCATATGGATTTATTCGGTCCTACAAGAACAACTAGTATAGGAGGTAAAAGATACGGTTTTGTTGTTATTGATGATTTCTCTCGCTTTACATGGTTTTATTTCTATCTAGTAAAGATGAAGTGTTTTCAGCATTTCAAAAATTATTCAAAAGAATTACAAACGAAAAGAATTCTTATGTTTTATCGATACGAAGTGATCATGGAAAAGAATTTGAAAACAAATCTTTTGAAGAATTTTGTAATGAAAATGGAATTGAACATAATTTTTTGCACCAAGAACACCACAACAAAATGGAGTAGTTGAAAGAAAGAATAGAACATTAGAGGAAATGGCGCGTACCATGTTGTGTGAAAGCAATCTTCCAAAATATTTTTGGGCAGAAGCTATTAACACTGCCTGTTATATTTTAAATCGTGCATTAATCAGACTTGTTTTGAAAAAGACTCCATATGAACTTTGGAAAGGAAAAAAACCTAATATAAGTTACTTTATGTTTTTGGATGCCGATGTTTTGTATTAAATAATGGAAAATCAAACCTGATAAATTTGATGCTAAGTCTGATGAAGAATTTTTCTCGGATATTCTTTACATAGTAGAGCTTTCAGAATATTCAACAAAAAGACTTTAGTATTGAAGAATCAATTCATGTTATCTTTGATGAATCTAATGATCTTCCATCAAGGAAGGAAAAAGTATAAATGATGCAGATGACATTGAAGATCAATTCAAGGACATCATACTGAAGGATAAGAGCGACACAGATACACAAGAGGTAAATGGAGAAGGGAACACTGACCTACCTGAAGCCTCACAAGGTAATGATGAATTAGAAAGAGGTTGGAGGTTTGTTCTTAGTCACCCCAAAGATCTAATTATTGGTGATCCTTCTCAAGGAGTTAGAACTAGATCATCATTTAGAGATGCTTGTAATAATTTAGCATTTATATCTAAAATTGAACCTAAATGTTATGATGATGCTAAAAATGATGTTGATTGGATTAATGCCATGCATGAGAACTTAACCAATTTGAAAGAAATAATGTTTGGACTCTTATTGAAAGACCTCATAATCATCAAATTATTGGAACTAAATGGGTTTATAGAAACAAATTAGATGAACATGGTAATATAATTAGAAATAAGGCAAGATTGGTAGCTAAGGGTTATAATCAAGAGGAGGGATTGATTTTGATGAAACTTATGCTTCTGTTGCTAGATTAGAAGCTATTAGATTACTTCTTCTTATGCTTGTTATATGAATTTTAAATTGTATTAAATGGATGTTAAAAGTGCTTTTTGAATGATATATTGCTGAACAAGTTTTTGTGGAACAACCATCCGGCTTTGAAAATCACTTGTTTCAAATCATGTTTACAAATTAAACAAGGCTTTATATGGTTGAAGCAAGCGCCCCGGGCATGGCATGAAAGATTAAGAAAATTCTTGATTAGTAATGATTTTATTCGAGGAACTATGGATACAACTTTATTTATTAAAAGATAAAATAAAGATATATTAATTATTTAAATCTATGTTGATGATATCATATTTGGTGCCACTAATGATTCTTTGTGCAAAGACTTTGCTAAGCTTATGCAGGGAGAGTTCGAGATGAGTATGATGGGTGAGCTGACCTACTTCCTCGGACTACAAATTAAACAAAGCAAAGATAGGATCTTCATAAGCCAATCCAAATACACCAAAGAAATGATCAAGAAGTTTGGCATGGAGACATCCAAGAGTATCGGTACCCCTATGAGCTCATCATGTAGACTTGAATCTTATAATTCTGAAAAATCTATTGATTTAAAATTATATAGAGGCATGATTGGATCATTATTATATTTAACTGCTAGTAGACCAGATATTTTATTTAGTGTTTGTATGTGTGCAAGATATCAAGCCAATCCTAAAGAATCACACTTGCTTGCGGTTAAAAGAATATTTAAATATTTAAATGGAACAATAAATTTGGGTATATGGTATGATAAACAATCTAGCATTGATTTAATAGGATACACTGATTCTGACTTTGCTAGATGTAAATTTGATAGGAAATCAACCACTGGAACCTGCCAGTTTCTAGGTGTTAACTTAATTTCATGGTTTAGCAAAAAGCAAACTTTGGTAGCATTGTCTACGGCCGAGGCTGAATACATTGCAGCTGGAAGTTGCTGTGCTCAAATTTTATGGATTAAGCAACAGCTAGAAGATTATGGTATTAAACAAAAGGCTATACCTATAAAATGTGATAATACAAGTGCAATCAATTTAACTAAGAATCCTATTCAACATTCTAGAACCAAACATATTGAAATTAGACATCATTTCATTAGAGATCACGTAAATAATGGAAATGTTGTTATCAAATTTCTAAACACTGAAAATCAAATTGCTGATATTTTCACTAAGCCTCTTGATGAAACAAAATTTTATGAAATCAAAAGAGAATTGGGAATGTTTGATCCAACCATTTAATGAATCAATTAATGAATTGATATGATATCTAATTGATGTGACATCTTTTAAATCAAATCAATTAAAGGGAACATCCTGTCAAATTAATTGCTTGAGTATGTTGCATGCTTTAAGTCTTTTCATCTTTATGAATGTCAACTGTTATACTTCCTTAAATCCATCCACCAACCGGACGTTTGAAGCCTTTTTTATTTTATTCATGGCAGTTACATGACCAAGCAACCAAACAGTCACCTGGCCAGCTAACCATCAAGCCATCTCCCTTTATATTCTTTTTACCAAACCGGTTCTTTCATTCCACGATCATCTCCTTCAACCGAGCGTCTTCACCGAGCGTCCTCTCTCCCTCTCTCATCCTTTCTTCACTCCATTAATCTTTTCTTTCCTCCATTCATTCAATCATTCCACTTGAAGATAGTAGATGGCTCCCAAGAAGAAGGCAGTCGCTAGAGATGATGATTGTGCCGATCTTCGCCGGAAGTCTTCTATTTCTTCATCTCATATCAACTCCCTTCTTGCATCTAAATCCTTTGCTCATGGAAGGTTAGTTGATTTTAACTTCTTAGAACAAGAAGGTTTTAAAATTGGAAAGCTTTTAATTAATTAAGGTTGGGATAAGCTTCTTTTTACCAAGAGACCTATTTATCCTGAGCTTATTAGGTAATTCTATGAAAATATCTCTTTTGGTAGTAGAACTATCTCTTCCTTTGTGAAAAAGACTAAAATCGACCTAGACTGCAAAATGTTAGGATGTGCTCTTAATATTCCATCTGATGGTTTCTTAGAAGTCCTACCCAGTGAACGTGGATATAAATTAGAATTAATCCTTAATATTGATGATAGTGAAGCCAGTAATATTGAAACTCTAGATGCCAACATGTTATATGTAGAAAATAGATTGTTTCATAGTATCATCGCAAAATCCTAGCCCCTCGTGCTGGTTCGTTTAATGTAGTAAATGATAGGGACATATGCATAATGTATGACATCTTAATAGAAAACCCTGTTGATCTACCTCAACTAATGTTGACCGTAATGAAAGAATCTTGTCTAGATCTAAGGCTGCATTGCCCTACGGAATGTTTCTCACTTATGTATTTGAGTTTTTCAATATTAAGCTTAAGGGAGAAACTGCAGTAGCATTACGTCACTCTGACGTTTTTAATGCTCATTCATTGCACTGTATGGACTTTGCCAAACGGGATTGTATTTGGTTAAAGGTTAGGTCTAGAACTGGTCAGTCTAGTATGCCACCGCCAACTGTAATGCCACCGCAAGCTGTAACTCAATCTGTTTGTTCTCCTCAGAACTTCTTCAACTTTGACTTCAACCATCCGAATCCTTACCTTGCTGCTATGTCTGATGATCAAAATCCTTTTCAATCTGATCCACCCAATATGAATACTCCTAGACCTTCTTATCGTAATAACAATCAAGGTCCTGCTCCTCTTCCTGTAGTACGTATAAGTGATGATCAAATTCGCCTCATTATCAATGAATTGACCCTTGCCTCTTCTAGTCGAAGCTCTGGAGACAGCGCTTCTTCTGTCAATGATCAGACTCTCGTTCCACATATTTCTTCTATTTTTGAAAACATATCTTAGTTTAAACTTATTCTTGAGAGACTTGTCCATGATGTGAACATTCTCAATGGAAGAGTTTTTCATCATAATGAATCTATCATGGAGCGGATCCTAAAAGAGATTAATTTCCTAAAAGGTAAGCTTGAGAATTTTGAAACTAAGGCAGAGTGGGTAGAGCATCGAATGAGATCTATAGAGACCCAGACCTGGGATGCAGCAAACACTGTTGACCATTGGACTGCAACCCTCTCAAGGCTGGGTCAACTCATGGAGACTCTCATCACTCTTTCTGCCACCTCTGCGCCTGATGCTTCTTTTTCTCATCCGCACTCCACCGACACAGCCTTCCTCCGACAAGCCAGGATCTTCAAACAAGCCAAATGTTTCTTTAGTGCATATTTCTTCTTCTGATGACGATAAGTGATTATGTTTGACTTATGTTGTAACCGTACTTAGTACTGTTTCTGTGATGCATGTTTATAACTATGTTTTATGACTTGAGACCATGGCGTGTAATGTTTGTATCACTCTATTTTGTAATGATCTGAATGACTGCTCAAATTATGTATGATTGCTTACATCTCCTTGATATATTATGCTTAAATTTATTGCAAAACTCTTCAAACTTCTTTTTGATTAATGATAAAAAGGGGGAGAAGATTATTGCATACATTAAGGAATGGAGTAAAGTAATAACTCCATATATTCAGGGGGAGAAAAAGAGTTCACTTATTCAATTTGACAGGGGGAAAAATTAATGTTTTCTGATTACACTCCTGTCACTTCCTATAGTTTCTCTTTATGTGCTTAAAGGTTTTGTCATCATCAAAAAGGGGGAGATTGTTGACCCCAGATTGATTTTGATGATTACAAAATAGTTAGGCAACTCTAAGCTTGATACAGGGAAGTTCGGCCGCCTTGCAAGTAAGTATCTGCATGCAAAATTTCATTGGTAAGAAAGTACTTCATTTAATTGGCTTTGAATATTTTTTATTAGCTTGAGAGTTAACTGGTTAGCTAGCTTGTTGTTCCATTTAGCTAACTGGCACGACTTTCAGCTAACTGGGAAACATTCTCTGTGCTTGGGCCGAACATCATTATTTTTTAGCTAGCTGGTTAGCTAGCTTGTTAGCTAGCTGGAGATCCTTCAGCTAACTAATCTTCACGTCACTGTAAGTTGGCCGAATACTCTCCTTTTCTAGCTAACTGGTTAGCTAGCTCGTGGTGCCCTGATAGCTAACTGGAATTTGCTTTTAGTTGCCTAGCCGAACTGCCTCAAATTCTAGTTAACTGCTGAGCTAGCTGCCAGGTCTTCTAGCTAGCTGGCAGTTCCTTTAGCTAACTGCTTAGCTAACTATTTTATCCTGGAGCTAACTGATTAGTTAACTATTCTTCTCTGTAGCGTGTGGTCGTGCGTTTTGAAATTTTAGTTAGCTGAAGAGCTAACTCCCTCTCTCTATTGGCCGTTTGCTTTCTCTACTTAGCTAACTGGAAAGCTAGCTATCTTTTCGTTAGCTAACTGGGAAGCTAGCTATCTTTTCGTTAGCTAGCTGGAGAGCTAACTAGCTGGGCGGTTTCTGTACTATTTTTGATTTAGTTAGCTAGTGAGCTAACTGACTATCTTTTAGCTAACTGAAGAGCTAACTCCCCATCTCCTGTTATTCCTGCATCCGAGAGGTTCTCTTTTTTAGTTAGCTGGGGAGCTAACTGGCATTCAACGACACTTTTTTCTGACTTTTTTGTTTTGCCTGTTAGTTAGCTGGAGAGCTAACTATCCATTGTTTAGTTAGCTGGTGAGCTAACTAAGTGTTCAGAACTTTTTTGTCTTGGCCGTTGCTTTTTCTGTTAGTTAGCTAGAAAGCTAACTAGCAACTTGTTTAGCTAACTAATGAGCTGCCTCTATACGTCCTTTTTCAACCTTGGCCTCTCTTGTGAGCTAGCTGACTAGCTAGTTGGGGACTTTTGCTTAAGCCTTGGCCGAATGGTTTCTTGCTTCAGCTGCCTGGAGTTATTCTTCAGCCAACTACCGCCTGAGTTCTTGAGTTTGCTTTTCCTCTCTTACTCTCTCTCTATTGCTATTTTAAGCTACACTTAACTTTTGGATTTTTGAATTTTTGCAGTGCTCTTCCTTCCTCAAATGGAGATCAGCATTCAATGCTTAAGGAAAACATTTATAACAGTTATATTTTTTTCCTGTTTTTATTTTCATTTGTTCCTAATGTATCTAACATATCTTTTCTTGTTGGATGATTATAAAAAGGTGGGATTTGAAGCACACCATGACGATTCGGAAAAAGAGTTTTTAAAGAGAAAGAAAATCCAAGAAAAGAGCTCATATTGCATATTATTGAGTGGTTGTTGCTGTGCATTCAAGTTCATTCATTGCTCCAAAAAGTCGTCCGGATCTTTGAAAATTTTCAAGCAATCAAGACTTCAGCTACTTCGACCTCGTTCATTTATTGCTGAGTTTATTGCTTCAAAAAAAATTGTAAAGTATACTCTGAATATTTACTCATTGTGGGAGCTTCTCTTTATCATTCATTGATCGTTTTTGTAAAAGGGTTAGTGTTAACCCTGATTATTTTGGGCTTCCTTGTGCCTTGAAACAAGAGGACTAGCCTAGGTTGGCTAGGGGTTTTGGCTTGCTTGTGCCGTAAAACAAGAGGACTAGCCTGGTGTGGCTAGGGGTTTTTGGCTACCTTGTGCCGTATAAACAAGAGGGCTAGCCTAGTTTGGCTAGAGGTTGTAATCGTTGTGATACGATTAGTGGAATTCTCAAAGGTTTTGGGGAGTGAATGTAGGTGCTGAGTTTGGCACCGAACCACTATAAACTTTTGTGTGTTTGTGGTTTGATTCTCTACTGTTATCATTCTGTGCACTCCACTACACCGCTGCCAATCAAGTTTAGGATTTAAGCACATACTTGCATAGTAATCAATTTATTTTTAATAACCCAATTCACCCCCCTCTTGGGTTGCTACATTTAGGCAACATAGTATAATATTATATTGTTATACCATATTTAATGTTTTATAATATTATTATATTTTCTTATTTTATACTACATAATATTTTATACCATATTTTAGTATTTTGTAATACAATAAAATTTAATATATTATATTATATTATTAGAGCTATATTATATATTTATTATAATAATATTAAATATTATTTTTTAAAAATATATAATTTTTAAGTTTAATAAAAATAGCTTTTAATATTGAGCAAGTAAAGTTTATTGGGTTTATAATGGTTTTTCTTTGAAAATTTTAGCCACCATTATAAAATTATTAAAAAAATATTTTTGAATCCTTCAAAATCATCGCCAAATGGGACATTTATGCAAGGATGGATGATAAAATTATATGGAGCTAACAACTAATCAAAACAATTCCATCAAAATAGTTTTACCCATGATATTCCATAAGAATGAGAGTAGCCAGTAATCAAAAATTATTACGCATATATCTAAAATAAAGACCTAGTATGCGTAGAATTTTCTATTTATCATATAGATAATCAAGATTAAATATGTTTAATCATTGCTAAAAGTTTATTAGTATATGTTGAAACGGTTCAAGTGAGCCAAAAAAATATTCTTTGGAAGTTTAGGCCGTGCTCCATTTTTGAGAATATATTTTTTTATTTTTAACTTTTTAATCTCTAAAAAAGTATGATGTAAATAAGAGAAAAATATTTTGATTTTTTTAATTTTCATTACTAATGATTCTTTAAAAAAATATTATTCATTTTTATATTTTCAATTTTTTTGATGCTTGTTTTCTATTTCCTTCTTTATTATAATAAAAAATAGTAAAGATATTTTAAAAAATATTTTATTTTTTAAAAAATATAAAATTTTAAATATATTTTATTTTTATAAAAATAAAGAATGAAATTATCTCTGAAATCAAAGGTACTTTTGAATGCTTCGAAATGGAGAGGCTTGCTTGGTCGAACAAGAAGCATCTGGTCTGCCCGCATTGGTATTACAGTTGTTCTTTTTAAATGGCAATCCTAGGTTAAAAGAAGATAATAGTTTCGTTTACGACTGAGCTCATCGAATAAGGATTTCAGAAATTTCTATATATACCACAAAAATTATTCTCAACACCTACGCTTAATAAATAAAATAAAATACCTAATTTACACCATTGTGTAATGGCATTTATATCTTTAAAATTTCTCTCTAACACCCCACCCTCAATCATCCTCTCTTTTTTCATCCTATTTCAATTTTTTCAACCCCTCATTCCCTTCAATATGCTCAATATATGTTCAACCTAATCAGACTTAACATAATATTTTTATTTAATACTTTTATTTAAAATTAAATTAAATATAAACTTATTTTATTATAATTTAATTTATTAATAAAAAATATTAATTTAACTTTATTCAATGGAGGTTTTTTTTTTTTTTTTTTTGTCGGAGAGGAAGGAAAGTCTTTTGGTTGGAAATGGAAAAAGAATGAGTGCGGGGAGGAGGAGTGTGAAGAAAAATGTAAGGTGTGAAAAAAAAAAAAAAAAAAAAAAAAAAAAAAAAAAAAAATATAGGGGGTGATCCCCGAAAGCCGTCACGGCGCAAAGACTTGTTTACGGCGCACAGAAACATATCTACAGGCACCCGCACGTTACGTTCGACTTACACGACCTCTGCTCTCACGATATGAAGCGGAGGTGAGACGGATAAGCCTCGCACGGCGGTGCTTCTAGCTGGAGCAGCTATGGCATCCGCGGCGGGGTCTTCGCCGCCGTTCTGCGCTCTTTTTCTCCGCCGTGGCTTCGATCTATCTCCTGGCGTTGGTCCGAAGCGCCCCTCGGTCGTCGATGGTAGGACGAGGAGGAGGAGGTGGCCCATCCAAGCGAAGCAAGGCGAGTGCCCATTGCAGTACCGGAAGCTTGGTGATTCGGATCTCCAGATAAGCGAAGTCATGCTTGGAACTGTACGAAACCTTGGTCTCTTTTTCGGTTTATTCGTCCCTTTGAATTTCTTTTGTTTTTTCTTTATTGCTTAAGGTTGTCCTCTCTCTCTCCCCTCCTTCCCAAGAAACGATGGAACATGTGATTTTCTCTGTTTTTTTCTTCTTCTTCTTTTCTTATCGGAAAAAGAATAGTAAATTGTCCTCTCCTTTCCGGGAATCCGTTCCAAAAAAAAAATTTGTGGGTGCCTCAAAATTGCCTTTTTCTTTCTTCCGGATTTATTACAGAATATGACTCCCCCTTCACTTTTTCCTTCCTTCAAGAAACGAACCGTAGGTATCAGACTTCCGATCATTTCCTTACTTATTTAATACAAGTATTGGGTTTGTCAGTGTGTTTTCCCTTCCTGAGAAGTGGTATAAAATTGAGTTTTGTTGGCGTGGGATGTTCCACAGGCGAGTTTAAACCATGGGCATTTGATTTTTGAAGCTTTTGGGAAAGAAAAAGAATCCAATGCTTTTACCTAAATTTTTTTTTTAAAAAAAATATTCTTTCAATTCGTTCTTCCCAAGAAAAAGTGAAGAACTGTGATTTTAAACATGTTACTAATTCGTTCAAATTGTGCGAATTTAGTATGTAAAATTGTTTTTGTATTATAATTGTTGATGGTTGATCTAGCATTAGGCGCCAGGTCATGCGTCCACCTCTCAACTCTCCATTGCCTCACACGAGAGGTGGTAGGAAGCCTCTGTTCTTTGGAACAAAGAGAAACAGAGAGACTGAGAAAGGTCTCTGTTCCTCTTCTTCCTCCCTTGATATAACTGAGTCAAGACGGTTCGTAAGTAGCTTAAAAATATTCATAATTGATTTGCTATTTATCGAGTCTAACCTCGAGTCGAGTTACTCAAATATATTATCAAGTCAAATTTAAGTATTAAAATATTTAGCTCTAAAAGCTTGTCAATTTAATCAAACTTATGTTACTTTACTATTTTACTTTTATAATTATATATTTATAATATTATTTTAACTATATAAAACTTCTTTAAATTTTTAATTTAAAAATATATTTTATTTTAATTTAAAAATTATTTTTAAATTTTTACACAGAAATTCGAGTCGAATCGAGTCTAGCTCGAATATATTGAGTATTTCATCGAGCTCGAGTTTGAGCTCTAAAAAAGAAACTTAATGAACTCGAGTCAAGTTTTGAGCTTTAAATTTTAGAGTCAAGTCGAGCTCGAGTTTGGCACTGTGTCAACTCAACTCGGCTCGATTATAACCCTACTCTTTGGTAACCCTCCGACGATCTCCCTCTTTGGCACCGCGGCCCCAGGGGTGTGGATAGCACGGGAGACTTTAGTAGCCTTCGATGACCGACGATCTTCGCTTTCGCCGTCGACCGAATGAGGTTTATCCTCCCTCTTTTTTGGCCTTCAACAGTTGTATTAGAGCCTCACCCAGCCATTGCTACCCTTAGGCTGGTGATCGGCGAGGGAAGAGGCGGAGGAATAGGCTGCAGCGGCTGACCGTTGTTGCCTGTTCCTCACTATGGCCGTGGAAACGGTAGCGGTGAAAGGAAAAAAAAAAAAAAAAAAAAAAGAAAAAAAAGGGAAATTTTTTTGACCGAAAGGGGCCATCAGACCAATGTTGCCTTCGTTGGCCTCTAGGAGCCATTTCCTCTTTTTCCCCAGCTGCAAGAGGGCCGAGGATGCCCTAGCCACTGCCATATGGGCAGCAAGTGTCGGCATGCTGTGAAAGGGTCATCGGACCCTCTCTAGCTGCCAGCACTATCTTGGTCGCTGTCGGAGCGCCTCCCGACCGCCGATGGGCCGAGACAGCCTCCTGTGCAAAATTAGCCCTTTTTTGTTTGAAAAAATAATACAAAATTTTAGGGGTGATCCTATTGATGTGGCAGCCATGTCAACTCTGTGATGATGTGGCTACCCCGTAAGCCTCATGGCAGCGGGTCCCGGATGATGTGGTAACCTACATGGTTGTCCATGAAAATGCTGATGTGGCATGGGCCCCGATTGACATGGCTACTTCCACGTGTTATCTGGTGTGGTTGTCCACATGTCAGGCGATGTAGCAGTTCATGCAGATAGGTTCGCTAATGTGCCAGTGGGTCCCCGTTGACATGGTAGTCTACATGACTATGCATATGAGATGATGTGGCAGCTGATGTGGCAGCGGTGCTGACATGATGACCGGGTGGTCATCCATGTGTCGGGCCCCAGCTGATCTCATCTGCCACATGGCTTTTACTTTATTTTTTTATTTTTTTAGGTTTTTAAAATTACAAAAAAATCCAAAAAAATAGAAAAATAGCAAAAAATTATAGAAAAATCAAAAAAATATAGAAAATTACAAAAAAAAATAAATCATAAAAAATTTATTGAAATTTTTTTTGATGTGACATAATTGTTTATACTTCGTGCATGGATATTTATGGTGCCATAATGCCTGTATTTTTTCTCTGAATATTTTTTTCTGGATGCATAATTATTTATGCTTAATGTATAAATATAATTTTTGCATGTTTTTGTATATTATTTATGTTGTCATAATTATTTATGCTTAGTGCTTGAGGGGTATTTTATTATTTGATATATATTTTCTACGAGCATGTTTATTTGTGCTTTATGCATAAATAATATGTATGTTGAATTTTATATCTTTAGTTGACATAAGATACATGGTTGTTGTAGCATATCAATTTAATATAGCATATATTAGCTATGTGGATTTGTTTCAAAATTATGTTATTTTTGTGGACAATATAGATGTGTTCTGTCAAAAATATTGGATTCTTGTTCCATCTTATTAAATGAGTGATGATTATGAGCTTAGCAAAATTTTTGATCTCATTTATAAGCAGAAACATTTGAAATCTGATTTTTTTTTAATATTGATGTATACTGATTATGTGCTTGATGTCCAAAATTTGCTTAACTGAATACAGTGATAACCATCGAAGCAGTAGTATCTGACCTCAGTAGAGGTGAGAAGCTAGATGGACAAAATTATAATGTGTGGCATAGGAAGATCCAATATATGCCAAATGAGTTAGAAGTCTTGGAAACCCTAACATCCAGTATGATACTGCCAAAGCCTGGTACCTCTGCATAGCACCATCAAGATCAGAAAGTTTATGAGAACTAGATGAAGAAGGATCATTGTGCACACTTGATTATGCTGAACTACATGCACAATGATCTAATTGAAGATTTTAAGGGATTTCCAACTGTCCAAGACATGTGAAATCAGCTCAAGATTCGATATGGGCAAACCTCAGTGACAAGGTTGCATGCCTTGAACCTAAAATTTATGCAATATATTAAGGTTCCCAGTCATTCAATGTCTAAACATCTTCGTATGATGAGTGGCATGATCAGGGATCTAAAATATATTGGGGTTGACCTCACTGACAAGCAGAAAGTCCTTGCAGTGATTCGTTCACTGCTTGACCCTCGGTGGAGTCAAATGATGCTTTTAATGATTTATAGTGAGTATATCAAGACTTTTGAGGTCATATCTTGTCATCTTGAGTTGAAGGCATAATGTGTTGAGACTTTCCACTCGTTAGCCTAGGTGGCTCACTTTGGGTCTTCGGGGTTTAAAGGTAGAAAGAGGGGTAAAGTTGCTGACAAGGGTGCATAGAGTTTCAGGAATAAGAAAGCAACCAAACTCAAGAAAGGCCAATCAAAAGGCAAGACAAATGTGGCAAAGCTTAAGTGTTACAATTGTAGAATGAAATGCCACTTTACTCGTGATTGCACAAAACCGAAGAAGGTATACTCCATAATAAGCTCTATTAATGTTTGTTCATATGCATTAGTTGTATACACTTCCTTATTGGATTGTAGACACGAGAACGAATAAACATATAGTGCGAGATCGAGTTGATTTTATGGATCTTCACCAGATTTTAGTAGACACCAATATGTTATTCTTAGGAATGATCTACGTGAGCAGATGTTGGGAATAGGAGCATATCGCATTAGGTTACGTGGTGGACATGTATTGCTCCTATATGATTTTGTATATCCCAACAATTCGAGGTAATATGTGCTCTTTTTTCCTTGTTAGCTCTTGGTTATATTTTTTATTTTTTCGGCGAGCAGATGTCTATATATATGGATAGTGTGTTGTCCTTTTGTGGATACTTATCACAAGGGTTTTTTAAACTTAATGTTAATATATATGACCCTTTCTCCTCATTTGCTTGTGCTTTTCTTTCTTCATATAATAATTCTTCGATATGACATGTCAAACTTGATCATGTGGGCCAAGATAGGATGGCACGAATGGCTAAAGAAGGGCTATTGAGCCCTCTCAGCAAAATAAACATCCTTGTGCGTGAGTCTTGTTTAGTAGGAAAGACATCAAGAAAGCCTTTTGGTAAGGCTTCTAGGGCCTTTCAACCATTAGAACTAGTACACTCAAACATCTATGGACCAATGAGTGTTAGAGCACACCATGACACATCTTATTTCCTTATGATGCATCTTATTCCTCACATTTATTGATGATTATTCACGATTCGGGTATGTTACCTGATCTTCCATCACTATGAAGTGTTGGATTGTTTCAAACACTTTTTAGTTGAGGTAAAAAATCAGAAAGAGAGGACTTTGAAGACTCTTTGGACTGTTAAAGGTTGCGAATATCTGTTTGAGCATTTTTGGATGCTCTGTGAGAAAAAAGGGATACGCAAGCAGTTTACCCTTCATGGGATGCGGCAGCAAAATGAGGTTGCTAAGTATCGAAACAAGACTTTACTGGATATGGTTAAGTCGATGATGGTGCAAACAAATCTCCTGATTAGTTTCTAGGATGATGCGTTATTGACTGCTACCTACATCCTTAATCGCATATACAGTAAATTAGTGTCCTCCACTCTATATGAGTTATGATATGGCGCAAAGCCTTATATAGATCATTTGCGCCCATCGGGTTCAATAAGATATGTTCGCAACACCTCCCATAGGTTAGGAAAGCTGAGCCTTAAGGCCAGCAAAAAGGTATTCATCATGTACCCTAAGAGTTTTAAGGGTTACGTGATGTATGGTGAACATCCTGATGGAGAACTAACTAAAATGGAGTCAAAAGATGTGGAGTTTATAAAGAATGAATTTTCAAGCATTGGTGAGATCAAGATGGACCTGACCCTGTATGAGTTATAGGAGGATCTTTCTATTATCTCTAGTGAGGGAGGAGCGATATATTTCAGGGATCGCCATAAATAGTGGGAGTGTTGGGCCCAGTGAGAGTGGCGCATCAGATAGTGGGAATGCATAAGCTAAACCCAATGGGAGCTCGCTCATGAGAGTTGATGCCCCTCCAAAGAGTAGTCCTCAGAGTCCAGATCTATATTACGGAGAAGCCAACATGGAATTGTTCCACGTTGACATTTTAAGGTTGAAGGGAATGTATTTCTCTGCACTCCATTGGATCCAGATGAGCCAGTTTCTGTTGATAAAGCACTCGCTTCACTAGCTTGTAGTGAGTAACTAGCTACTATAGATGATGAGATGGAGTTGATGGCCAGGAACCATATGTGAAACCTGGTAGACTTACTGTCTGAGCGCAAATCTATAAGAAATAAGTGGGTCCTAAGGATAAAGCGCAAGGCTGATGGGTCAATTGATAAGTAGAAGGCCCATCTTGTGGCGAAGGGCTATACCTAGTTGGAGGGTGTAGATTATGAAATATTTTCTCTTGTGGTGAGATTTGTTTCCATTCGTCTGATCCTGGCTATTGTAGCCCATTTGAATTTAGAGCTACATCAAATAGATGTCAAGGCAGTGTTTCTTAATAGAAGCTTATATGAATAGATTTATATGGATCAACCTTTGGGCTTTGTGGCTAAAGAAAATGAGGGCAAAGTGTGATGCCTTAAAAAATCTATATATGGTCTCAAACAGTCGTTTAGTCTATGATACCTCAAGTTTCATGAAGCCATTACATCGATTGGCTTAAATATGATTGAGGAGGACCACTGTGTATATATTAAGAAATCAGACGATGAAATTCTGATTCTAGTACTGTATGTAGATGGCATCCTAATAGCTAGGAGTTCTATAAGGGTGATTAATTCTATTAAGGAGTAGCTATCATTTGTCTTTGAAATGAAGGACATAGGTAAGGTGAATTTTGTATTAGGAGTGAGGATCCTAAAGAATTGTGCTAAGAGGTTTCTTGGTTTGTCTCAAGGAACTTATATTGAGAAAATCTTGGAACGATTTCGAATGCACTTTTCGAGACCCGTTGATACCTTAATAGAGGAGGATTATATTTTAAGCATTGATCAGTGCCCTAGAACAAATAAGGAGAAAGGAAAGATGAGCAGAATTCCCTATTCAAGTGCTGTAGGGAGTTTGATGTATGTTATGTTATGTACTCGCCCTGACATTAACTTTGCAGTAGGCTTGGTTAGTCAATACCAAAGCAATCTAGGACCTACTCATTGGGAAGTAGTGAAGAGGATCTTTTGTTACCTTCGTGGTACTACTAATCTCGCCCTATGTTATCAGGGAGGGGACTTGAGATTAAAGGGTTTTTGTGACTCTGATTGGGTTGGTGATATAGATGAGCATAAATTCACTTCAGGATATGTGTTCATCTTTGAAATTGGTGTTGTCTCTTGGTGCAGAAGAAATAGAGCTGCACTGCCCTGTCTACTATGGAAGCTGAATATATTGCTTGTTTGACTGCTGTCTAGGAGGTTGTGTGGCTAAGGAGGTTCTTGAGATGACTCGAGATATCAACCAATGCTCATGAGGACATTTAGATATATTTTGATAGCACGACAACATTGCAGTATGCTAAAGATCCTAAGTATCATGGAAGGACTAAGCATATTGACATTAAATTTTACTTCATTCGGGATATGGTCAGGCAAGGAGAGGCTACCCTTGAGCATATTCCTACTAGCAGGATGTTGACTGATCCATTAACTAAGTCCATTGCTAGGGATATGTTACAGACTCATGTGAGAAGTCTGGGTCTATATTTTATTTGACAGACAGGGATTACATGAATATCATAGATTGTGTGTTGTTTATGTTGAAATAAAATGCTTACTTTCATTATTATGACACACACACACACACACACACACACACACACACACACACACATATATATATATATATATATATATGAACATCATAGGCCTAGATTAGCCCACTCACATAAATGATCGCTCTAGCACTTTTGTAGTAAGTAGGATGATATTAAAGTGGCTATAATAGATGCTTGAGTAGCAATATTATGAGGAAATGCATGTGTTGCATAGAGCATAAAATTGCATGAGTTGCAGACTGCTTGAGTTGCAAATTGCATGGGTTGCAAGATGATTTCATGCAATTGAGCTACATAAATCATAAAAAAAGTTGCCTCATTTTGGACTAAGACGAGACTCAGGAGAATCGAGTACGGGTATGTGCATTGCTATATCCATAAATCCGTGCAAAGCCTGTTATAGCCGAACTGAGAGTATATGTGTGCGTGGGTTAGGCAACTTTATGATGTCTAGACTCATGTTCGTACGGTATTTGAGTTTGACATGGTCTATTGAGTGGGAGATCTATTGTAGCTTGCATCATGTTGCATGTGCTAAAGTCGACCCAGTAAGGGGTAACGTGATACATTCACTCTCTGTTATCGTGTGAGCCCTACAACTGTGTAGCGTCCTTGGACTTGAACCTATATCATGAAGTTGGAGTTTAAGATGACTTCCTTAGCCTTGTTCCCCAGGGCCATGATTGATACTGCCACATGAGACAATCCTATAAAGTTGACTAGACAAAATATGGATTGGTATGAGTGCTCAAGGAAGATTATTTGCGATCATACCTGATGTTTGTGATCCATTGCCCAGGCAATCATGTGCATGAGCTACATATTATTATGGACACAGATATTTGGCTTAGTGTTTTTTAAGTATTGCTCAGAGTGAATCTCATAAGGGATTGAGAGTGCTTGATCAAGGTGTGATTGGGTTTTTTAGGATATAGAAAAGATTGGACTGCATCGCTTGAGTATTGCGTTAGTTATATGTTAACTTAATGCAACATTTTCACTAGGTGTAATGTGTGTAAGTTTCATTGGGTTGCACACCCTACTGCACTGTATGAGGAGAAAGGTGATATGAGATTATGAGTATAGTTCTATGTGAACGAGTGGGAGATTGTTGGTGGTGACCTAGCACTGAGTGCCAGGTCATGCGTCCACCTTAGCTCCCCATCGCCTTATGCGAAATGTAGTGGGAAGCCTCTATTCTCTAGAATAGAGAGAAACAAAGAGAGAGAAAAAGGAGGTCTGTCTTCCTCTTCTCCCTCTCCGGCGACCCTCTAACGATCTCCCTCTTCGGCATTGCGGCCCAAGGTGTGGACAACAGTAGCCTACGAGACTAACGATCCCCTCTTTCGTTGGCGGCCGAATGAGGTGCATCGTCCCTCTTTTTCGGCCTTCAACAGTAATATTTGTTGGGTTTCGGTCATGTAGCGGAAGGCTAAATTTCAAAAAATTTATAACCTTGAAACCTTAATCAACCAAAACCCCTTGATTATAACAATTAATTAGTCATGAAATGTAACATATATGTAGAGGAACATACCTTGATACTTAGTGAAGAAAGAAGGAAGCTAGTTATCTAATCTTTTCCACTAGGCACCCAAGTGTTCGCCCTCCAATGGTGATCCACACGAGAATTGGATCAAAGATATGCTCACAAACTTGACTTAAACCTCTTTTGGCTTCTTGACTTATTGGCTTGCCTCTTAGGACCTTTTTTATCCTTTTCTTAAGCCTAATAAAACTTGTATTAGGCTAAGAAAAGAGTTGTCCTAAATTGACTAAGGCTTGTAAGAAGGGGAGAGGGAGAGAGAAGACTCTTGTCTTAAATAAGGATTGCTAAAAATTATCCGATCTATCCCATATATGCCACCCCCTTTAAATAGTGAATGGGAAGACATCAAATGAAGGGATACAACCCATTTCACTTTCTTCTGAAAGGATATGAATATTTAAATTCATTTCAATTTAAATCAAGACACACATCATTATAATTTTCAGCACCTTTCTCCCTATGTGTGCCACAGCTGATGGGATGCTTTTGGCAATCCATTTTAAATTAGATAGCCTCTAATTTTATCATGTGTCAAGATAAGGTTCTCCATGTTTAGATGAACTCATAAATCCCTAAAAGATACGCCTTCTGGTGCCTTAAATCAGAAGTACATTTAGATGCCTCTTGAAAATTCTGCATGCGCATAGTTTTCCTTCCGAGAGTCTCATGTCTCTTGGACTCTATTAATTCAACCTTATCCAATCCAATTATATCAAGATAAGGTTCTCTACATTCAATGGACCCATAAATTCCAAAAAAATGCACCTCCTAGTGCCTTAAATTAGGACTATTAGGTGCCTCTTGGAAATTCTGCACGCGCACAGTTTCCCTTCCGAGAGTCCATATCTCTTGAACTCTATTAATTCAACCTTATTCAATCCAATAAATGCCTGATGAGGTTATCCCAAATTAATTCTAAAATTAATTTGGATCAAGTAATTAAGCCAGTTCAAATCAATTTCGATTCAAATTGGAGGGATAGTTAGCCAAATGTGCTAGCATGCTGATTGGCTAACCAATTAAATTAATTAATCTTATTAAAATGATTCTTTAACCAATTCTCTTATGTGTGTGACCCATTGGGTTACTCATCTAGCCAGTAGTAGGTTTAGGTTTAAGTCGATTTAGTTCGATTAGAAGCTGACTAACCGAATTAGGTCAAATCGTGCTAACCCTAGTTGCCAATTCGAACCATCTTTCAAATTGACTCATGAATTAAATAAATTTAATTCATGAAAACCTGCAAGACATGATTGACTCTAGCAATATGTCATGCCTACCTAGAAGATGAAGAATTTAGTAAAATTATCAAAATACCCTTTAGTGACAAGTTACTATGCAATTCAATCCTTCGATCTCTCTTTATCCCGAATAAGTGATGTGCATAGAAAAATATCAAACCCTAACATTTTATTCATTTGAATCTCAAATCAATAATAAAAACTCGACAAATAAAAATTAGAAACCTATTATAATTTCATTTTACTTTGATCAAAGACTTCTTGAGTCATCATATGATAAGATTACATGGAATAACTTCTTCTCTTACTAGGAATGATCGATTCCTTGTTGACTACTCATAACCTTCATATACAATCCTCCATATCCATGAACACCCCGTACATGACTTAGCTATGAATGAGTATGAACTAAAATATAGATTTATGTGTATAAGATTCTATGGTAATATTAGGTCTAAGGATCACTTGCACAACTCCCACTAAGAGACCATCTTTTGATAAGTAAGATATCCATAAGATGTTCTCAATGCGGATCAATTCAGTGAACTCATACCCTAATGAGCATCCACATCCTTGTATTAGTGTCTCTACACAAGTGGCTGTAAGACCAACCATCCTCTTCATTGAGCATACATAGAATGTGCTAGTCTTACCAGAATCATCGATCCCCGACTCGATGATCCTTCGACTGGGAACATTTTAGATTAGAGTTTTTAGGAACTTAGGTCTCATCGTTATGAACTTCATCATAACCCTAATTCCATTGCCCTAACCTTATGAAGTTCATCATAATCTTAATAAATATAAGATATAGCATATGATGAATAAAAAAAAATACCTTTTAATTGCTAAAATATCATACATGAGTTGAAAGAAATTATAAAAAACTGCCCTTACATGATTGGCTTTTAGGGCACTACAATTTTAATCTCCTACTTACACTAAAGCCAATATCCTTTGTATTTAATTTTCATACAATCCAAATGATAATCAAACTGCTGTTGAGGAAGGGCCTTAGTGAATGGGTCTGTTATATTATTTTTTGTGTCAACTCCTTCTACAACAACATCTTGTCTTTCAATGATCTTTCGAATGAGATGAAAGCGTCTTAGGATGAGCTTGGATTTCTGATGAGACCTTGGTTCCTTAGCTTGTGCAACAGCTCCAGCGTTATCACAATAAAGTGGCACCGGTTGTTGAATCACGGAACAACACCTAACTCCATAATGAATTTCTTCATCCAAACAGCTTCCTTAGCGGCTTCACTAGCAACAATGTATTCTACCTCAGTAACTGAGTCAGCTACAGTTTGCTACTTGGTACTTCTCCAACTTACTGCACCATCATATAGAGTAAAAACATACCCTGATATGGATTTACTATCATTTGGATTTGATTGAAAATTGGAATAAGTATAGTCTTCTAATTTAAATATGATCCTCCATATATAAGAAAAATATCCTTAATTCTTCTTAGGTACTTAAGAATATTTTTCATAGCTTTCCAATGATCCTCTCCTAAATTGGCCTGAAACATGCTTGTTGTGCCTAAGGCATAAGCAACATCAGGCTTGGTACATAACATGACATACATTATTGACCCTACAGCTGAAGCATAAGGAATCTTGTTCATCCTTTGTCTCTCTTCAGGTGTCTTAGGAGACATCTTCTTAGAGAGATGTATGCCTTGGCTCATGGGCAAATAACCTCTTTTACTTCCTTTTAAGTTGAATCTTTTCAACACTAAGTCAATGTATCTAGATTGAGATAAGCCAAGCATCCTCTTAGATCTATCTCTATAGATTTTTATACCCAGTATACATGATGCTTCTCCCAAATCTTTCATGAAAAACTATTTAGATAGCCAAGTTTTGACTGATTGTAGCATTGGGATATCATTTCCAATGATAAGTATGTCATCGACATATAAAATTAAGAATACTATAGCACTCCCACTTGTCTCTTATACACACATGGTTCATCCATTTTTGATGAAACCAAACTCTTTGATTGTTTCATCAAAGCGAATGTTCCAACTCCTCGATGCTTGCTTTAATCCATAAATGCCTGATCAGGTCAGAGGTTATCCCAAATTAATTCTAAAATTAATTTGGATCAAGTAATTAAGCCGGTTCAAATCAATTTCGATTCAAATTGGAGGGATAGTTAGCCACATGTGCTAGCATGCTGATTGGCTAACCAATTAAATTAATTAATCTTATTAAAATAATTCTTTAACCAATTCTCTTATGTGTGTGACCCATTGGGTTACTCATCTAGCCAGTAGTAGGTTTAGGTTTAAGTCGATTTAGTTCGATTAGAAACTGACTAACCGAATTAGGTCAAATCGTGCTAACCCTAGTTGCCAATTCGAACCATCTTTCAAATTGACTCATGAATTAAATAAATTTAATTCATGAAAACCTGCAAGACATGATTGACATCTAGCAATATGTCATGCCTACCTAGAAGATGAATAATTTAGTAAAATTACCAAAATACCCTTTAGTGATAAGTTACTATGCAATTCAATCCTTCGATCTCTCTTTATCCCGAATAAGTGATGGGTATGGAAAAATATCAAACCCTAACATTTTATTCATTTGAATCTAAAATCAATAATAAAGACTCGACAAATAAAAAATTAGAAACATATTATAATTTCATTTTGCTTTGATCAAAGACTTCTTGAGTCATCATATGATAAGATTACATGGAATAACTTCTTCTCTTACTAGGAATGATCAATTCCTTGTTGACCTATTCATAACCTTCATATACAATCCTCCATATCCATGAACACCCCATACATAACTTAGCTATGAATGAGTATGAACTAAAATATAGATTTATGTGTATAAGATTCTATGGTAATCTCAGGTCTAAGGATCACTTGCACAACTCCCACTAAGAGACCATCTTTTGACAAGTAAGTAAGATATCCATAAGATGTTCTCAATGCGGATCAATTCAGTGAACTCATACCCTAATGAGCATCCACATCCTTGTATTAGTGTCTCTACACAAGTGGTTATGAGACCAACCATCCTCTTCATTGAGCATACATATAATGTGCTAGTCTTACCAGAATCATCGATCCCTGACTCGATGATCCTTCGACTGGAAATATTTTAGATTAGAGTTTTTAGGAACTTAGGTCTCATCGTTATGAACTTCATCATAACCCTAATTCCATTGCCCTAACCTTATGAGGTTCATCATAATCTTAATAAATATAAGATATAGCATATGATGAATCGAAAAAAATGCCTTTTAATTGCTAAAATATCATACATGAGTTGAAAGAAATTATAAAAAATACCCTTACATGATTGGCTTTTAGGGCACTACTCTTTCAATCTCTCACTTGCACTAAAGGCAATCGCCTTTGTATTTAATTTTCATACAATCCAAATGATAATCAAACTGCTGTTGAGGAAGGGCCTTAGTGAATGGGTCTGCTATATTATTTTTTGTGTCAACTCCTTCTATAACAACATCTTGTCTTTCAATGATCTCTCAAATGAGATGGAAGCGTCTTAGGATGAGCTTGGATTTCTGATGAGACCTTGGTTCCTTAGCTTTGCAATAGCTCCAGTGTTATCACAATAAAGTGGCACTGATTGTTGAATCACCGAAACAACACCTAACTCCATAATGAATTTCTTCATCCAAACAGCTTCCTTAGCAGCTTCACTAGCAGCAATGTATTCTACCTCAGTAACTGAGTCAGCTACAGTTTGCTGCTTAGTACTTCTCCAACTTACTGCACCACCATATAGAGTAAAAATATACCATGATATGGATTTACTATCATTTGGATCTGATTGAAAACTAGAGTCAGTATAGTCTTCTAATTTTAAATCTGATCCTCCATATATAAGAAAATATCCTTAATTCTTCTTAGGTACTTAAGAATATTTTCATAGCTTTCCAATGATCCTCTCCTAAATCGGCCTGAAACCTGCTTGTTGTGCCTAAGGCATAAGCAACATCAGGCTTGGTACATAACATGACATACATTATTGACCCTACAGCTGAAGCATAAGGAATCTTGTTCATCCTTTATCTCTCTTCAGGTGTCTTAGGAGACATCTTCTTAGAGAGATGTATGCCTTGGCTCATGGGCAAGTAACCTCTTTTACTTCCTTCCAAGTTGAATCTTTTCAACACTATGTCAATGTATCTAGATTGGGATAAGCCAAGCATCCTCTTAGATCTATCTCTATAGATTTTTATACCCAGTATACATGATGCTTCTCCCAAATCTTTCATGAAAAACTATTTAGATAGCCAAGTTTTGACTGATTGTAGCATTGGGATATCATTTCCAATGATAAGTATGCCATCGACATATAAAATTAAGAATACTATGGCACTCCCACTTGTCTTCTTATACACACATGGTTCATCCATATTTTTGATGAAACCAAACTCTTTGATTGTTTCATCAAAGCAAAATTTTCAACTCCTCGATGCTTGCTTTAATCCATAAATGGATTTCTTAAGCTTGCATACTTGGTGCGGTCTTCTACTTAAGACAAACCCTTCTGGCTGTGACATATATACTTCCTCCTCAAGATATCCATTGAGGAAGGCAGTCTTTACATCCATCTGCCAGATTTTATAGTCATAGTATGCTGCTACAGCAAGCAATATCTAAATGGATTTGAGTATAGCTACTGGTGAAAAGGTTTCATCATAGTCAATACCATGTTTTTGCATGAAACCTTTTGCCACTAGCCTAGCCTTGTAGATTTTTACTTGGCCATCTGCTTCAATCTTCTTCTTGAAGACCCATTTGCATCCTATTGGCTTTACTCCCTTAGGTGGGTCAACCAAGGTCCAAACCTGGTTGGTATATATGGAGTCCATTTTAGATTTTATAGCATCAAGCCATCTGTCAGAGTCCTTACTTTCGACAGTTTCTATATAGGTCACGGGATCATCATCTTGAATGATATTGGCTTCGTTGTCATCTCCAATAACAAAACCATATCCAAGAGGTGCATCCCGCACTCTCTCTGACCTACGGAGAGGAGGTGAATGTTGTGGCTGTTCTTGATCTTTAGGAACTTTTGGTTGAGGAATGTCTTATTGATTGTCAACAGGAGTAGGTTGTAAGTCTTGATCTTCATTGAGTTCAAGTATCTTCCCACTGCCTTCTTCTTGGATAAATTCTTTTTCCAAAAAAATGACTTGTCTACTGATAAATACCTTTTGCTCAGCAGAATGATAAAAGATGTATCCAATACCTTCTTTGAGATAACCTATAAACCTATATTTATTTGCCCTAGCACTTAACTTATGTTCGAATACATTTTTATATAAGCAGGGCAACCCCAAATCTTAAAATATTTAAGACTTAGCTTTTTTCCTTTTCATAATTCATATGGAGTGCTAGTCACTGATTTTGATGGCACTCCATTTAAAATATAGGCAGCAGTTTCTAGGGCATAACCCTAGAATGATACTGGAAGATCTGTGAAGTACATCATGGACTTCACCATATCTAATAAGGTACGATTCCTCTTTTCTGCTACACTATTTAATTAAGGTGTATAAGGAGGGGTTCATTCAGAGAGAATGCCTTTGTCTTTAAGATGATCAAGAAATTCACTGTATAAGTATTCTCCTCCTCGATCAGATTGAAGGATTTTAATACTATGTTCAGTTTGTTTCTCAACCATACTTTGATACTCCTTAAATTTATCAAAGGCTTCGGACTTGTATTTCATAAGATACACGTGTCCAAACCTTGATAAATCATCAATGAAATTGATGAAATAAGAGTATCATCCTCTAGCTTGAGTTGTCATAGGTCCACATACATCTGAGTGTATAAGACCTAATAGCTCAGTTTGTCCTTTCTTCATGTCCACTGAATGGAGACTTAGTCATTTTTCCAATAAGGCAGGATTCACAAGTTCCTAATGATTTAAAATCATAAGGATCAAAGAAGTTATCTTTGTATAACTTGCTTATCCTAGATTCACTTATATGACCTAATCGGCAATGCCAGAGAAAAGTGGAATTGACATCTTCTCTCTTTCTTTTCTTGTTATCAACAAGCAAAACTTCATCATTGAGCAAAAGAATTAGAAGACCATTATTAAACAAACCATGTCCAAACAATTCATTAGAATAAAAGATAGAGCAACCTTGCTCTTTACATTTATTTCAAAACCTTGTTCTAATAATAAGGGTACATAAATAATATTTCTAATAATATTTGGAATATAATAACAGTTCTTTAATTTCAATATCTTGCCAGAAGGTAATAACAACAAATAGGTACCCACAGCTTCAACATAAATAGCTCTCCACTTATGCCATAGAGCTTGAAGTCATCCTTTTTCAAATTTCTAACTCTTTGTAGTCCCTGCAAGGACTTGCATATATGAGATCCGCATGCAGTATCCAATACCCATGAGTCAGAAACTGAAGAACTCAATGATAAATTAGTTTGTATCATGTACAAATCTTTTGATACTTCTCCACCAGCATCTTGCTTCAAACTTGCAAGATATATCTTGCAGTTCTTCTTTCAGTGTCTCTGTTTGCCGTAGTGAAAACAAGCTCAATCAACAAAAGGCTTCTTTGCCTTCTTCCTCTTTTGCATGCTACTTTTAGGGTTCCTCTTTCTCTTTGAAACTTTTTTCATTGCCTGTTTTTTCTTTCATCAACTAGAAGAATATAAGCCTTATCACCCTTGAAGTGACTCTCAGCTATCTTGAGCATATTTAACAGCTTAGGTAATGAAATATTTAGTTTGTTCATGTGACAGTTCATGATAAACTATGAGAAAAAGTCTGGGAGTGATTATAAGATCAAGTCCTGATTAAGCTCTCCATCCATTACAAACCCTAATTAACCCAACCGAGTGATTAAGTCAATCATCTTTAAAACATGAACTTGAATAGATGAGCCCTCACTCATACATGCACAGAACAACTGCTTTGGAATCTTATATCGAGCAGCCCTACTTTGCTCTTCATAAAGCTCTTTAAGATTGAGTAATGTGGACTTGAGGTTCCCGCTCCTCATGTTGCCTCTGCAATTCATTGCTCATCGAGGCCAACATGATATACTTAATAGTCAAACTATCATTCTGCCACTTTTTATATGTGACCCGTTGCTCCTCTGTACCATCGTCTTCGATTGGATCTGGATTAAGAGAGTCGAGGATGTAGGAAACCTTTTCTTGAGTTAAGACAATTCTCAGATTCCTCAACCAGTCCATATAATTTGGACCAATCAGCTTATTGGCATCTAAAATGTCCCTGCAGTGATAAAGTAGAAGCCATAAAATTTTAATCTACATTAAAAGTAAAAAAAAATATATAAGTAGATCACTCATAATGATGTCTACAACTAGACAAGGACTTATCAATCTAATTGTATCTCCCATTATTTTATTACAAATACCATAACCCTCACCTATGGTAAGCGAGAAAACCCTACCGGGTTTCTTTAGTGGGGTTGAGATCCCAATTCATCATAAATATCTTGTGTTACACAATAAACATTCATGAGTTCAAGGATAGAAAATACCCTTTCCAATTGCAACCCATGCAACTCTCAACATAACACCTGCCTCTAAGACACTTATAGCCTTATGTTACACAACAAACTATAATTTCTTAGTTTAGTCAGAACCTTCATTTACATATAGTCATAATTGAATAATATTGCCCTTGTGTTACACAACAAAGCAACACCACTAATCATGCTATAAAGCATTAAATGCACTAAGACAATTCATATCTAACCCTAGAGTAGGCCTTGTGTTGCACAACAAATCTACTATAGTTGTTATCATAAATTTATCTTAGTATGAAGGAAAGCATTAGGTAGTGTTCATAATCAATATATCATTTCCAATTCAAGGTCTAAATCAATCAAATTGGCCAGTTAAGTGGGAGAGAGGTGGGGTCCTTCCGTTGCTTTTCTTAGACACAATTTAATTGGCCAGGTCAGTCAACGGAACCAATTAAAAAACCACGATCTCTTTACCTTTTTAGATTCACTTTTCTAGTCACCAATTGATTAATCAAACCCTAAAAGGATTTGTATTATGATTCTGTCACACTATGACTAAATATAATTTTTTTTGGAGGGCTTAGATGGTCTCATGCACATCCTTTTTTTAATATGCATAACAACAATATCATACCACGCATATATTTAATGCAATTTTAAAATTATCATCTTTGCTAGAACTATAATATAATCATTCATGTAATCAATATATTATGGACCACTAATTGAATCAATCAAGGTGGCTCTGATACCAATGTTGGGTTTTGGTCATGCACGGAAGGCTGAATTTCAAAAAAATTTATAACCTTGAAACCCTAATCAACCAAAACCTTAAACCCAAGATCCCTTGATTATAACAAATAATTAGTCATGAAATGTAACATATATATAGAGGAACATACCTTGATACTTGGTGAAGAAAGAAGGAAGCCGGTTATCTAATCTTTTTCACTAGGCGCCCAAGTGTTCGCCCTCCAATGGTGATCCACACGAGAATTGGATCAAAGATATGCTCACAAACTTAACTTAAACCTCTTTTGGCTTTTTGATTTCTTGGCTTACCTCTTAAGACCCTTTTTATCCTTTTCTTAAGCCTGATAAAACTTGTTTTAGGCTAAGACAAGAGTTGTCCTAAATTACCTAAGGCTTGTAGGAAGGAGACAGGGAGAAAGAAGACTCTTGTCTTAAACAAGGATTGCTAAAAATTATCCGATCTATCCCATATATGCTACTCCCTTTAAATAGTGAATGGAAAGACGTCAAATGAAGGGATACAATCCATTCCACATCCTTCTAAAAGGATATGAATATTTAAATTCATTTCAATTTAAATCAAGAGATACGTCGTTATAATTTTCAGCATCTTTCTCTTTATGCACGCGCCACAACTGATGGGATGCTTTTGGCATCCCATCTTAAATCAGATAGCCTCTGATTTTTTCATGTGTCAAGATAAGGTTCTTCATGTTTAGATGGACTCATAAATCCCTAAAAGTTATGCCTTTTAGTGCCTTAAATCATAAGGACTTTTAGACGCCTTTTGAAAATTCTACAAGCGCATAGTTTTCCTTCCAAGAGTCCCATGTCTCTTGGACTCTATTAATTCAACCTTATCCAATCCAATAACATCAAGATGAGGTTCTCCACGTTCAATGGACCTATAAATCCCAAAAAAATGCACCTCCTAGTGCCTTAAATTAGAAGGACTGTTAGGTGCCTCTTGGAAATTTTGCGCACAGTTTCTCTTCAAAAAGCCCCATGCCTTTTGGACTCTATTAATTCAACCTTATCCAATCCAATAAATGGCTGATCAGGTCAGAGGTTATCCCAAATTAATTCTAAAATTAATTTGAATCAATTAATTAAGCCGATTCAAATCAATTTCGATCCAAATTGAAGCGATAGTTAGCCACATGTGCTAGCATGCTGATTGGCTAACCAATTGAATTAATTAATCTTATTAAAATGATTCTTTGACTAATTCTCTTATGTGTGTGACCCATTGGGTTCCTTATCTAGCCAGCAGTAGGTTTAGGTTTAAGTCAATTTAGTTCGATTAGAAACTGACTATCGAATTAGGTTAAATCGTGCTAACTCTAGTTGCCAATTCGAACCATCTTTCAAATTGACTCATGAATTAAATAAATTTAATTTATAAAAACCTACAAGACATGATTGACATCTAGCAATGTGTCATGCCTACCTAAAAGATGAGGAATTTGATGGAATTACTAAAATATCCTTTAGTGGCAAGTTATTGTGCAATTCAATCTTTCGATCTTTCTTTATCCCGAATAAGTGATTGGTATGAAAAAATATCAAACCCTAGCATTTTATTCATTTGAATCTCAAATCAATAATAAAGACTCGACAAATGAAAAATTAGAAACCTATTCTAATTTCATTTTGCTTTGATCAAAGACTTCTTGAGTCATCATATGATGAGATTACATGGGATAACTCTCCTCTTATTAAGAATGATTGATTCCTTGTTGACTTACCATAACCTTCATATACAATCCTCCATATCCATGAACATCCCGTACATGACTTAGCCATGAATGAGTATGAACTAAAATATAGATTCATGTGCATAAGATTCTATGGTAATCTCAAGTCTAAGGATCACTCGCACAACTTTCACTAAGAGAACCATCTTTTGATAAGTAAGTAAGATTTTCATAAGATGTTCTCAATGCGGATCAATTTAGTGAACTCATACCCTAATGAGCATCCACATCCTTATATTAGTGTCTCTATACAAGTGGCTATGAGACCAACCATCCTCTTCATTGAGCATACATAGAATGTGCCAGTTTTACTAAAATCATTATCCCCGACTCGATGATCCTTCGACTAGAAACATTTTAGATTAGAGTTTTTAGGAACTTAGTCTCATCATTATGAACTTCATCATAACCCTAATTCTATTGCTCTAATCTTATGGGGTTCATCATAATCTTAATAAATATAAGACAACATATGATGAATCAAAAAAAATGCTTTTTAATTGCTAAAATATCATACATGAGTTGAAAAAAATTATAAAAAAATATCTTTACATGATTGGTTTTTAGAGTACTACTCTTTCAATATTCATCAAAACTATATTGCCTTTCCAAGAAATAGGGGATGATTTTGGATTTGGTACATATCGGTGACGAGGGTTTTGAGCTTTAGAGGGAAATAGAGAATCCTAGAACTTTGCAATGTTTGCCCTTTTTTCTCTCAAAAGTTGTAATTTTATTTTCTTTTAATTTTCAGATGACATTTGGAGAACAGAATACGGAGAAGGAAGCACATGATATGCTTAGCTACGCATTTGAGCATGGCATTAATGCCGTGGATACAGCCGAAGCAGTGAGTTTTTTATTTTTTATTTATATATAGTAATCAAATATGCATTTTTGCCTTTTCTAAAAAAAAGTGTGGTCTTTGTACTAGTAGCTGGCGTAAAATATGTCAGATGATGTTAGAGCGTTGCAATTTTCATCCAGCATTTTAATAACATGATGTAATTGTTCTGAGTTCATGATACTTTTTTGCATTCACAATCAGCATGGCTAACCTCGTTGTCTTCAACCAGGTTCTTCATAACTCTTTCAAACCGTATGTTGCTCCAACTTGTGTACCATGTTGTTGTTTCTCTAGTTAGCCTGCATTGTAGGAGCCATATGGATATTCTTCTCTAGTCGCCTGTTAAATACCAGACATGAGTTGAGCATGTAGGTTACACCTTGGGTGATGGTTGTGGAAAAGGTATTAATGGAGCATATACACCTCGTTTGAACAAATCTTTACAATAGCCTACATTAAATCTCACAATTGCTGACCTTAATGCTGGGTACAAGACTAGCTGGTTGTTATGCTTATTTTGTTCTTGTAGAGAAATTGTGGCATTCGGGTGTAATCACTTTTGATTTGCTATCACTACTCTAGGCTCATCGCCTTTTGCATTGCCTCTTAACATTGAAACTAAGGGCCACCCTCACTTTATCCTTCTTTTCCTTGCTGCTGGCATATGTTGACATTGTGGATACCTGCATCATCTTCCATTTTGTAGTATCCAGTCCCAATGAGAAAGGAGACACAGGGAAGGACAGATCTTTATATAGGTAGCTGGATGAAGTCCAAACCACGTGATAAGGTATGTGCATACCAAAGCTCATTAATTTGCATTTTATTAGAGTTCTTTCCTGGTAAATAATTAATGATCTGCAATTTACACGAGAGTTTCTGATGGAGAAATGGTAGAAATTGTTCTTGCTATTCCAGTTAATCTAGCAAAATAGAGAGTTGTTAAAATAAGTACCAACTCGATATATTTAAGAACTCTATGATAAGCACTGTCAATGGAACAAACCACTTGAATTATACTCTCAGTTGTTGATGTCTCATATAACTTGAGGCTTATCTGATCTCTAATTTTTCTTCTACTTGGATGCTCCATCATTATGCTCTGAAAAGTCAATGGAAAATTAAGCATGCCCAGAGAGTTTTGGTAACTTAAAAATTATCTGAAGTTTTATACTTGAAATAGACCTTCATAATATTATCCTGAAACATCATGGTCAATGACTCGATACAGATTTGTATCTAAATATGATTTGTAACTAAGCTCAAGGGACATATTTACTGACCTGAAATTCTAATCAACATAAATGTCTAGGACATATCCAAAAAAGGTTTTTTAAATTTTTTATTTTTCACTTCGATACCTCTGTGCGACAGATGGATGGTAACATAATTAATTATAATTCTATTAGAATTGGATGGTTACTTTTGCAGTATGTCCCACAATTATTGCATTGTTCTATTTTATCATCAGATACCGCTGAGACGTAACCATAACCAAGGTGTTGTTCACCGATGAAACTAAAAAGGTAAAATATATAACACAATAACCTACATTTTGGACAAGTGAGGCTACATGTACCTAGAAGAGCATAACAGAGGTAATATTTGAGATGGCTATGTTTCAACAATAGACATTGGATGTTAGTCAAGCTGAGGAGCTGAAGAGTGCCTTTGTAGAGGATGAAGTGACAGAAAACTGAATTTGCTAATTTGATCACTCAATGAAAATTAGAGTTGACTCTGGTAAAACAAGTGCGCTGGCCATTTTGAAAGTTCTGGGATAAAAGAAACTTTAAAGGCCAAAATAGAGATCATGCAGAAAGATATGAAGATGCCAAATGGAATTGAAGATCAAGGACATAGTCTTGCTCGAAGAAATGGTGGAACAGGGACTTGGTTTATTGACCATCATACTGGTTAAACTAATTGCAATGTAACTCATTTTGTGGTCATCTTGTAACTTATGTAGAAAATGCCTCGATTGTGGATTCAAGGATCTGATCACTATGTAAAATATTTCTATTCATCTTATTTTATTTATATCTAACAATTTATAAACTAGCAAGAAGAAAAATCACAAATTCAGGAAAAAGTCTTCAACTTTCAGAGGACAGAATTTTGAGGTGACATTTGCTATGTTTTGATAGGTGATTTTGGCTACAAAAGTTTGTGGTTACTCAGACCGATCAAGTTATATTCGTGAGAATGCAAAGGTTTTGAGGGTTGATGCTGCTAACATAAGAGAGAGTGTGGAAAAGAGCCTTAAGCGCCTGTCCACTGACTACATTGATTTACTGCAGATCCACTGGTCAGTCTCTTTACACAAACATCAATCAACTTAATTAAATTATTTTTAGAATGATATGCAGCATATGCATGCTTGTGCATGTAAAGGTCACCTATATTCTATTGGAGACAGAGAATGTTCCTTTCTTAAGGTTATATTCAGATGTTTTTCTGTGATTCACTTGCATGTAGGCAGCCCTGCCTGCACTAGTATTTAGGCCTAGCACTGCTCTTAAATGAATCTCACATTATTCAGGTTGGAAAAGCAAACCTTGTTTGATTATCACGACTTTCTGCAGTTTTGGCAACATCTATCTAAAACCTATCCTAATTTGTGTCACATCACAACAATTTTCAATTTCTAGCAGCTTTCTTGTTAATTAAGGGAATGTTGTTTTATGTTTCTTGCAACATAGACTTTATCTGGTCATATAGATACACTATAAACTTAGTCTGCTCATGTATAGAATTCATTGTAAAGCTGGACAGTGTTTAAGGCATGCCTTCCTTGCCATAAATTTTAAACAAATAAGATATCTAGAGAAGAAAAAGAGAGATCTGGTGCGTGTGAACTTACAAATAAAATTTAATAATTGATGTGGCAAAATCGACTACGTGACATGGACACGTCGGCCCCGGCATATCCAGGCAAGCCGAGGCGACCCCGACTTCCTCAAGTCGGCCCCGTCGGCCCCGCATCGCCAGGCAACCGAGGCGGCTCCGACTTCCTCAAGTCGGCCCGTCGGCCCCGCATCTTCAGGCAAGCCGAGGCGGCCCCGACTTCCTCAAGTCGGCCCCGCTCCAGGCAAGCCGAGGCGGCCCGAGCATCTCAGGCAAGCCGAGGCGGCCCCGACTTCTTCAAGTCGGCCCTGTCGGCCCCAGCACCTCTAGGCAAGCCGAGGCGGCCCCGACCTCTTCAAGTCGGCCCTGCGCCTACCAGAACCGTTGACCCGCACAGACTGACACAGCCAGGCCCACCTACCGCCTGACCATGCCATCGATGGGACCAGGCCCACTAACCAACTGGCTCCGCCGATTGATGGGACCTGGCCCACCAACCACCAGTTTCTCCTCTTCGATGGGACAGGACCTACCGACCAGTCCCAAATTCACGTAACCCCCACGTATCTCGCAGACATCTCTCCCTCACGCAATTTCATGTGGTTAACCCCCTTGCACATTCCAACCTCCTATAAAAGGGTAAGTCCACTGAGACTCAGGTATGCGTACACACACCTCTCTTACTCTATCATTCCAGGAAAACTCCATCCCTCGGAGTCTTCTCTGCCCTAAGGAGCTCCCTCGAGCTCTCCTTCAGCTATGACCTCGGTTGCTAATTTGAGCATCGGAGGGTCCCTACCGGACACCCCTCCGGTCTCGGGACTTCTTGCAGGTCATCCAGCTAGCGAGGACCCAACAAGCGACCAGACTTTTCTTCCCTACGTTCAAGTCCGGCGATCGGGCGTCATCAGATTGGCATGCCAGGTAGGGGGGAGAAGAAAGACGCGAACCCTACAGTTTTCACTTGCAAGCTTTCCCTTCTTTTTCTTCACCAAGCCATGGTAGTGACGCGAGCTCAGGACGCTTCTACCAGTTACCCTGGGGGCATCCCCCACCGGCTAGGCAGTAGGAATGACCTTCCTACTGCCGATCCTCCCGCCGTTTGTCCGCCACTCGATGCAGCTGCCCTAGCTGATCAGCTGGCGGCCCTTACCCAATAAGTCCAAGCCCTCACCGCCATGATCCATGGACTCCAAGAGCAAGAGTCCGTGGCTACCCAACATCAGACCGCTCCCCCTGCTAGTCAGCAGTCCGAGGGGAGGCTCTCCCCAGCGAGAGGTCGGCCACCGTTAGGCCTCTCCCAGAAGACCTCATCGTGAGCCCCTCAAGAGGCTGCGATCTCCCAACTGTGGCCCAAGCAAGTTCCCCTCGGAGCCACGACGCCAGGAGGAACCAAAGCGGAGGTCTCACCTCCCGCACCCTTCCCATCTTCTTCCTCCTCATCCTCCGAGCCGTCCAGGAGGGCCCTGATGATCAGTCGCCAAGCGGAGGAGCGTTTGGATGAGTACCACTGGCGATTGGACGAGCTCGCCAGGAAGATCAACAATCAGTCGAAGGAGTACGATACTCATCCTCCCTACACCCGTCGGATATTGGAGGAGCCCGTACCCTCAGATTCCGCTTCCCCTAACTAGATCCGTACGACGATACAACTGATCCTCTCGACCACCTCGAGAGTTACAAAGCTATGATGCAGGTCCAAGGTGCTATAGACGCCCTTTTATGCAAAGCTTTCCCCCTACCCTACGGAAAGCCGCCCGCGCCTAGCACACACGTCTCCCCCCTTATAGCATCGATTCCTTCTGGGAGCTGGAAAGGGCCTTTTTGGCGCATTTCGATGCCTACCGAAGGATCCCGAGGGTTACTGACAGCCTCTTCTCCTGTACGACAGAAGGAGAGGGAGTCACTTCAGGACTTCGTGGCCCGATTCAAGACCGCCGCCCTTAAAGTCTACCATTTAGACGACGCGGTGGCGACGTTAGCCTTGAAGCGGGGACTCCTCCCGTTCCGCTTTACTTTCTCCCTGGACAAGAAGCCCCCTGGCTCCCACTCCGACCTTCTCCTCGAGCGTAGAAGTACATTCGCGCGGATGAGGCCGACCTCACCCGCCGGAAGTCTGCAAGGGGGTCTAGTCGGAAGCCCGCCCGTCCAGGACCAAGTGGGTCTTCTCACCCCTAGCGGCCTGAGCCGCCTCACCGATCGGACAACAGGCATCGGAGCCTTGCCTCTCTCGAGAGCGAGCTCACGCCTTTCCTCACCCCTCGCTCTCATATCCTCATGGAGATTGAGGGCGAGCCTTATATTTAGCGACCTCCTCCCATGAAAAAGGGCCTCCCTCGCGACAAAAGCCGTTATTGCCGATTCCACCGTGACTACGGCCATGACACCGATAGCTACTACAGCTTGAAGCGTGCCATCGAGGAGCTTATCCAGCGGGGCTACCTCGGGAAGTATGTCCAGAAAGCGCCCCCACCAGTACCAGCTCTTATGGGACCTCCGCCTGTTCAGGCCGCCATCGACAACACCCCCACAAAGCGGACAATTGGAATGGTGTCCTGGGGGATGGCTTCTTCATCCAAGCGGCCGAGGGGGGAGGAGGCACCAGGCGATGTAGTTACCGGGGCGGGGTCGGCAGTTGTAGAGAATGTAAATAACGAAGGCGTCGTCATCTCAATGACGATTGCCAAACATCCTGTAAAAAGGATATTAGTTGATAGTGGCAGCTCAGCTGACATCCTTATGATGCATTATTAGGATGGGCTTATCTCTTGATTCTCTTCAGCCTGTGGTGGCTCCTTTAGTTGGATTTACTGGAGACTTGGTGAGGGTCGAGGGCAAAATATCCTTGCCTGTGATGGCCGGAACACCGCCATGCCAGAGCACGGTCATCATGAAGTTCTTGGTCGTGCGAGTCCCCCTGGCGTACAATGCCATCCTTGGACGACCGGGCCTAAATCTGTTGGACGCAGTCATCTCCACCCGGCGCTTGCTTATGCAGTTTCCCACCAGCGGCGGGATCGGCGAAATGCGGGGCGAAGTCAGCCCAGTCCTACCTTGCTACCATACGACTTCGAGCCCCCAGGAGGCCGAGCCGGCTTCGGAAGCACCTGACCCTAGGGAGTCCAGCAAAGGAGGAGAACCGGCCGAGCGGCTCCTAACTTTCCTCCTTGGAGATGATCCAGCGAGGACCGTGCGCATCGGTGGGCTCCTCCCTGGACCGCGACCATCTCCTAACTTTCCTGCGGGCCAACTTAGACATATTTGCTTGGTCGGCATCCGACATGCCCGACATTCCTCTAGAGATAATCGCCCATAAGCTCAACATTGACCCAAAGTACCGTTCGGTTCGTCAAAGGAAGAGAAGCTTTGCTCCCGAGTGACAAAAAGCCATCGACGAGGAGGTCAACAAGTTGCTTGGTGCTGGTCATATCCAAGAAGCGCACTACCCTAGCTGGCTGGCTAACGTGGTCATGGTGCGAAAGGAAACAAAAGCTGGAGAATCTGTATTGACTTCACCGACCTTAATAAGGCGTGCTCGAAGGACAGCTTCCCTCTGCCCCAGATTGACTAGTTGGTGGACTCCACCTCCAGCCACGAGCTCCTCAGCTTCATGGACGATTTCTCCGGGTACAACCAAATAAAGATGGATCCAAGCGATGAGGAGCACACCTCCTTCGTGACAGAGAAGGGCATTTATTGCTTCAAGAATGCGGGGCAACCTATCAAAGACTAATGAACAAAGTTTTCAAGATCAACTGGGCCGGAACATGGAAGTCTACGTCGACGACATGCTGACAAAGAGCGCCCGTGCTTCCGACCATGTCTCCGACCTGAAGGAAACCTTTAGTAACCTTCGCCGCTTTCAGGTCAAGTTAAACCCTAAGAAGTGTGCCTTCGGCGTCACGGTAGACAAATTCTTAGGCTTCATGGTGACCCAGCGAGGAATCGAGGCGAACCCAGAAAAGATTAGCGCCATCCTCGACATGAGGTCGCCGTCTAACAAGAAGGAGGTGCAGCGACTCACAGGGAGGGTGGCAGCCCTAAGTCGTTTCCCTAAGTCGTTTGCCTTTCTTTAAAGCCCTGCAGAAAGTCAACAGTTTTGAATGGATGGATGACTGTCAAAAGGCCTTCGACGGGTTGAAGGCGTTCCTATCCTCTCTGCCGCTCCTATTAAAGCCAAAGGACGGTGAGAGTCTTTTCCTCTATCTCGCGCCTCTCGGAGGTTGTTAGTTCCGTTCTGATACGTCTTGATGCCGACGGGATCCAGAGACCTGTCTATTATGTGAGCAAGGTGCTTCACGATGCGGAAGTTAGGTACTCCAAAAAAGAAAAGATTATCTTCGCCCTGATCGTCTCCGCCCGACGTCTCCGCCCATACTTTCAAGCTCACCCCACCGTGGTGCTCACGGACCAGCCTCTCTGGGCCATCTTGGCCCACCCAGACACCTTGGGTCGACTTGCTAAATGGGCCATCAAGCTGGAAGAGTTCGACCTCTCTTTCTAGGCATGACCGGCATTGAAGTCCCAGGTTCTGGACGACTTCCTGGTCGAGTGCACCTGGACGAAGGAGTCGACCAAAGAAATCCTCCCAAAGCAGCCTGATGCCGAGCCGGACGACGGCGGGGAATCCTGGATCCTCCATGTGGACGGCATCTCGAACTCCCAAGGAAGCGGCGCCGGCCTCATCCTCGCAGGATCGGATGGAGAAAAGGTGGAATGCGCCCTTCGGTTTCTATTCGAAGCCACAAACAACCAAGCTGAGTACGAGGCCCTGCTAGCAGGGCTCAGGCTGGCCTAGGAGTTTGGAGTAAGGCACCTCAGAGCTTTCACCGACTCGCAGCTCATCTCCGGACAAATCAACGAAGAGTACGAGGCGCGTGATCCCACTATGGCCTGGTACCTGAGCAAGGTTCGGCTTCTGGTCTCTCGCTAATCTACTTCAGCATCAGTTATATTCCTCGGAGTGAGAACGCCAAAGCCGACACCCTTTCTCGGTTGGCCACCTCCACCGACGGCATCATGAGGGAAGCCTACATCGAGCACCTGAATAGGCCCAGCATAGAAGAAAGGAGGATGTCCTCCTGCTCACCCAAGAGCCGACCTGGATGGATGCTTACATCCGGTACCTCACGAACAGCACTCTCCCTGACGACCGTGATGAAGCTAGGCTGCTTAAATGGAGAGCTTCCAAGTTCACCCTCCTGGACGGGCGCCTGTACAGAAGGTCATTCTCCTACCCCTTACTCAAATGCATAGGACCTGCCGACGCCGACTACATCCTTAGAGAAATTCATGAAGGCATCTGCGGGAACCACTTGGGGAATAGATCCCTAGCTCAAAAAAGCCCTCCGCCAGGGATACTTCTGGTTCACCATCAGGAGGACGCCGCCAAGTTAGTCCAAAAGTGTGACGGCTACCAACGCCATGCACACATCCAGCACCAGCCATCTATCCCTTTGAATCTGCTCTCGACCCCTTGGCCCTTCGCCCAGTGGGAATGGACATCCTTGGACCATTCCCTCCAGCTTCAGGACAGCAAGATTCTTGCTCGTCGCCATCGACTATTTCACCAAGTGGGTTGAGGTCGAGGCACTGGCTAAGATCACCGAGAGTAAGGTCAAAGCCTTTTCTGGAAGTCGATTATATGCTACTTTGGCCTGCCTCACACTCTCATCACGACACGGCTGCCAGTTCAACAATGCCACATTTAAGACTTTCTACGATGAACTAGGCATCCACCACCGATTCACCTCCGTCGGCCACCCACAGACTAACGGGGAGGCTGAGGTCATGAACGCACCATCCTCAGAGGACTCCGAACTCGAATGGATGAATCCAAAGGCCGGTGGGTAGAAGAGCTTCCAGTGTTCTATGGGCTTACCATACAACCCCGAGGGCCTCGACGGGCGAGACCCCCTTTAATCTCGTCTTTGGGTCCGAGGCGGTCATCCCCGTCGAGATCAGCCTGCCTAGCCCACGTGTGGAGTCTTACAACGAAGAAGACAACTCCGCCCTTATTCTTAACCTCGACTTTATCAACGAGGTTCACGATCGAGCGCGGCTGCGTATGGCGACTTTCCACCAGCGGGTGGCCAAGTACTACAATGCCCGGGTCCATCCCAAGGTATTCCGCCCCGGAGATCTGGTTCTAAGGAAGGCCGAAGTGTCCAAACCTGCGAAGGGGGGAAAACTGTCTACCAATTGGAAAGGCCCTTATCAGGTCGCCGAGACGCTCCATCAAGAGGCGTACCGAATCGAAGAACTCAACGGCCGACCCATTCCATGCACCTGGAATGCAGACAACCTTCGTCGATATTCTCAATAATGTACAACATTACATTATGAGCAATAAAAAACCCCTTTTAGCGCCACAGTCGATTCTTCCTTGCGCCCAAGAACCAGATCTCACAAAAGGAGCTCGCCGGCATCGTGGCCCATAGGACACCACTTGGCCCTAGCACGACGATGCCCCAGAATGGTTCAAGACCCTAAAGGCTCCGTACCCGTCGAGTTGCTCCTCGGCAGCACACAAACCCCCGAGGCGGTTCAAAAGGAGCTCGCTGGCATCGCGGCCCACGGGATACCACTCGGCCCCGACACGACAGTGCCCTCGAGTGGTTCAAGACCCTAAAGGCTCTGTACCGAATCGCCCTTCGGGTGGCACACAAACCCCCAAGGCAGTTCAAAAGGAGCTCGTCGGCATCGCGGCCCACGGGATACCACTCGGCCCCAGCACGGCGGTGCCCCGAATGGTTCAAGATCCTAAAGGCTCTGTACCCGATCAAGTTGCCCTCGGGTGGCACACAAACTCCCCGAAGCGGTTCGAAAGGAGCTCGCCGGCATCATGGCCCATGGGACACCACTCGGCCCCGGCACGGCGGTGCCGCACAAGTGGTTCAAGACCCTAAAGGCTCTGTACCTGATTGAGTTGCCCCTCGGACAGCACACAAACCCCCGAGGCGGTTCAAAAGGAGCTCGCCGGTATCGCGGCCCATGGGACACCACTCGGCCCTGGCATGGTGGTGCCCCCGAGTGGTTCAAGACCCTAAAGGCTCCGTACCCGACCGAGTCGCTCCTCGGGCAGCACACAAACCCCCAAGGCGGTTCAAAATGAGCTCGCCGGCATCGCAGCCCACGGAACACCACTCGGCCCCGGCACGACGGTACTCCGAATGGTTCAAGACCCTAAAGGCTCCGTACCCGATCGAGTCACCCCTCAGGTGGCACACAAACCCCTGAGGCAGTTCAAAAGAGCTCACCGGCATCGCGGCCATGGGACACCACTCGGCCCCGGCACGACGGTGCCCCCGAGTAGTTCAAGACCCTAAAGGCTTTGTACCCGGTCGAGTCGCCCCTCGGTGGCATACAAACTCCCGAGGCAGTTCAAAAGGAGCTTGCTGGCATCGCGGCCCATGGGACACCACTCGGCCTCGGCATGACGGTGCCCTCGAGTGGTTCAAGACCCTAAAGGCTCCGTACTCGACCGAGTCGCCCCTCGGGCGGCACTCAAATCCCCGACGGTTCAAAGGAAAGGAACTCGTCGGCATCGCGGCCTACAGGACACCACTCGGCCCTAGCACGGCGGTGCCCCCGAGTGGTTCAAGACCTTAAAGGCTCCGTACCCGATCGAGTCACCCCTCGGGCACTCAAACCCCCGAGGCGGTTCGAAAGGAGCTCGCCGGCATCACGGCCCACGGAACACCACTCGGCCCCGGTATGACGGCCCCCCGAGTGGTTCAAGACCCTAAAGGCTCTGTACCCGACTGAGTCGCCCCTCGGGCGGCACACAAACCCCCGAGGTGGTTCAAAATTAGGGCTCGGCGGCACTATAACTAATGAGGTACTGCCCGGTTCTGCGCCGTCTCCAACAGACCCTGTTCGCTAGAACAGCCTTCAGAATCAACCTCCGAGGCATCTCCATGAGCTTAACAGCCTTTGGAATCAACCTCTGAGACGTCTCCATGAGTTTGGCAGCTTCACGACCGTTCAAGCGGCCAGCGATTAACTATTCTACTTAGCTGGTCGGGGACCTAATGGACCGTGAGCTTAGCCAGCGGCACGGATCTTCGTAGACTTGTTCAAATTACTACCGAGTCTAAGTGCATCAGACTACCGCAGAGATGGAAGACAAAGAAAAATAAACAAGGCGTAGAAGACAGTCCGAAGGAGAGGTCTTTTTCATTGATAACTTTGAACGGGTTACCTCAGTAAGGATTCTCTTTAAGTTCATGGGTGAACCTTAAAGGCGTTTCTAAGCGGCGTGGCCGGTGCCAAATTGGCCCAACGAACTATAAACCCACCTGGCGGTGCGAGTCTCCGCGGACGTATTCGATCACTATAAAGCCTAAGCCTATGGATCCGCCGCGGCGCCTCCGACATACATGATACTTATAAGCAAAAGAGCAAGGCATTTTGAGAAAAAAGTTTCCTTTTCATTAAGCATCTTATAATGATTACAAAATCTGACCCAGGGTCAGCTACAAAAGAAAAAGAAAGTATAAAGTGCAGGAAAAGAAGATACAAAAGTGCAAATATCTCAGGGCCCGCTCGGCCCCGGCTCCTCTCCGGCCTCTTCCTCTTCCGCTGGTTCCTCGCCGCCGAGATCCCCGGGATGGATCTCTTCAATTTCGGAGCTGTTAATGTTAAAGGCTGCAGACACCTTCACCTTGCAAAGGTCGAAGCCCTTTGCATAGGTGTCGAGGCTGGCCTCAATGACTTCTGCTCGAACTCTGCGGAGGCCTTGTAGTTGGCGACGGCGGTCTTGGCCCGAGCCTTGGCCTCCTAGCTCGCTCTCCAGCCTCCCAGGCCTGGCTCTCGGCCTCCTCAGCATGGGCACTGGCTTCATGAGCGTTGGCCACCGCCCGGCTCGCTCGTGGCTCGCTCGACCGTCGCCCGCTCCGCCGCGGCGACCCTCTGCATGACGGCCCGGACCTCGTCCGTCGCCGCTTCGGCCCGGCTCTCTGAATATGGAGCTGACGGGTCAGCTCCTCCATTCTTCTATCGGCTGCCTCCAGCTTGGCCGACACCAAAGCCAGTTGGGTCTTAGCCGCGGAGGCTCGGCCGCCTTCGATCTCGCCCGGCTCTCCGCCTCCCTTATTCAGCCACATAGGTCCTCCTCCCGGGTCTTGGCCTCCACCTATTGCCGAGCAAGCCTCTCGGACAGCGTCAGGCTCTGTTTTTTGTACTTCTCGGCCCGCTCTATGGTGCATGAGAGCACCTCCCCCGAATGGGTTATCGCCGCGCGAAGGGCGAGGTCCCCGTTGGCCAGCTGCACCAAAGGAATTCGTCAGCCACAAGTCGACCAAGACATGCCAAAAGGAAACTAGGTTCGAAGGATCACCTGAAGCATGGGACTGCGGCATGGGACTGCTGCCGCATCTCCTCAGATCTCTGAAGACTGCGCCCTTGATAGGAGGACGGCGGCCCGCCCAATCCTCCATGGAGGAAAGCCTGGGCGCCGGTCGCGCTGGCCCCCCTGGCGTCTCGTCGATCGGTCGATGAGTTGGGTGGCGCGGGGATCACCAGGACGAACTCCCCGGCTCTGCCCTATGCTTGCTGGGCCTCCTCACCCCGACATCGGGCCTTCTGGCTGATACCTCCCCCTCTCCGCGGACGGGGGAGCCTTCCCCACCTCCGGCTCGACGAAAGCCGGAGGGACGCTAGCAATTGTAACCGCCCTGGCTAAATCGGCGGCGACAGGGGTTTCCTCCTCTGGGTCCAGGACCACCACGACTGCCTCAGTGATGGTCAGGATCTCCCCTTCCTCTGTCTCGGCCCTGGTCAGGCCGGGGACCGCTTCTTCAGCCGGCACTTCCCTGGCGGCTCCTCCACGGGCGCCTGAGCTGCGGGGGTTTCCGAGGTCTGGGCCAGCTCGGCCTAGGCCCTCCTTCGTGCCTTCTAGGCCGGCCTCGCCTGCTCGCCCGCCGCCTGCCTCTTCTGGCACATGGCAGCCTCCAACATCTCGGTGGGAATCTTCATGGCTGCACAAAAGATAAATATTAGTAAAAAAATGAAACGATGATGAAATGGACAAGGGCAACACCCGGCCGAGGGCGAGAAGAACAGGTTTTGTGCTCACCGACTGCCGGGCCAATTCGGCCTCATACAAGTTCTCCTTGGACAGGAGATCCTTGTAGGTAGGGACCTGGCAGGATGAAAGGTGGTGGAAGAGCTTCCCGTCCCTATCGCTCACGGCCGAATTTTCATTAGAGCTGACATCCGGTTCCCTCCAGTCAGTCCTTACTCCCTTCATATGGGCAAAAAGATATTGGGATTTCCACCCCTATTTTTGGATGGAATATCTAAGGGAAGGGCCCTACCCGGCCTAGCAGTAAACACCCACCAGGCCCCCTCACCTTGGCGGCGGAGCTTGTAAAAAGCCCGGAACAAAGACAAACTAGCCACGGAGCCCTGGAAATGACAAAGAATGACGAAGGCATAGAAGATCCGAATCGAGTTCGGAGTCAACTGCACCGGCACTAACCTATACCTATTTAACATGTTCAGGAAAAAAGGGTGGAAGGGGAGCCGCAGCCCGCACCGGAAGAACTCCTCATACAAGCGACCCGACCAGGGAGGACGGAGCTCACTCTGTCTTCGGGTCCCGGCACGGACATGCGGATAAAGTCGGGGATATACGTGACCCTAACGGCCTCTACTTCTTCGGGGGTCATGGTGGAGACGATTCCCCCGGCCCTGCCAGATTAAGACCAGTCGCCGGAGGAGGCACTGGACACAGGGAGGAAGAAGGAACAATTCTCACTGGGGAGGTTTGGGTAGATGGTTGGTTGCTCGCCGCCGGCCGGTCGCGGATGGTAATTCCACCTAATGGCCGAGGCACTCGACTGACTGACAGGGTATGGTCCTCTTCGGGGGAAGGGGATGACTCTACCACTGGTCTCTTACCCTCTCTAATGGCCCTACGGTCCATGGGTCAAGGATAAAGAGGTGAAAAATGGAAACTGACCTGGAGTTTGGGAAGAAGATGAAGGTCAAAGTCTTAGGTTGCAGAGGAGCTCAAGGAGGAGGAAAGCAGGGAGCAATTGCAGTGTAAAGCTTTTCCCGAGCCCATAGGGCGCTTTTATACCCCAACTTCGAGTCGCCTCGCCCGATGTCTCGCTACGTGACCCGCAACCATTGCGCCAATTGTTCAGCCGCCGGCCATCTCGCCCACGCCCGAGGCATGCCGCCTCGGTTTAGCCGAGAAGCGGGATCCTCGGCCAATGATAGTGCATAAAAAGTGGAGAGGCAATGATGGCGCCCACCTTTTTCCCATTCTTCGAGAGGCGCCCCCTTGGCGCCCCAAGGGGCGCCCGGTGCCAACGTCAACGCCCACCTACTACATGATTACGGAAGATTTTCGAGCGACATCGCCTCGGGAGAGCACGCCAGCTCACCCACCATTAAAAGTACCCACAATCAGCAATCATTTTTTGAATTTTCATGCCCCTTTCGCCCAAAGGATGGTGGGCACGTGGTCCTTTGCGCTCAGGAGCGGGGGGGCATCTGATGTGGCTGATGAACCACGGGGCAATCATGGCAAAATCGACTACGTGGCATGGACACGTCGGCCCCGGCATCTTCAGGCAAGCCGAGGCAGCCCCGACTTCCTCAAGTTGGCCACGTCGGCCCTGGCATCGCCAAGCAAGCCGAGGCGGCCCCGACTTCCTTAAGTCGGCCTCGTCGGCCTCGGCATCTCCAGGCAAGCAAGGCGGCCCTGACTTCCTCAAGTCGGCCCCAGCATCTCCAGGCAAGCCGAGGCGCCCCGACTTCCTCAATTAGCCCCGTCGGCCCCAGCATTGCCAGGCAAACCGAGGCGGCCGACTTTCTCAAGTTGGCCCCATCGGTCTAGGCATCTCCAGGCCAGCCGAGGCGGCCCCGACTTCTTCAAGTCGGCTCCGTCGCCCGGCATCTCTAGGCAAGCAGAGGCGGATCCGACTTCCTCAAGTCGGCCCCGTTGGCCCCAGCATCTCCAGGCAAGCCGAGGTGGCCCCTGACTTCCTCAAGTCGGCCTCGTCGGCCCTGGCATCTTCAGGCAAGCCGAGGCGGCCCCGACTTCTTCAAGTCGGCTCCGTCAGCCCCGACAACTCTAGCAAGCCGAGGTGGCCCCGACCTCTTCAAGTCGGTCCCGACATTTCCAGGCAAGCTGAGGCGGCTCCGACCTCTTCAAGTTAGCCCCATCGGCCCCGGCATCTTCAGGCAAGCCGAGTCGGCCCGGCATCTCCAGGCAAGCCGAGGTGGCCCCGACTTCTTCAAGTCGCCCTATCGGCCCTGGCACCTTTAGGCAAGCTGAGGCAGCCCTGACCTCTTCAAGTCGGCCCCACGCCTGCCAGAACTGTCTGACCCGCACAGATTGACACAGCCAGGCCCATCTACCGCCTGACCACGCCATCGATGGGACCAGGCCCACCGACCAACTAGCTTCGCCGACTGATGGGACTGTCCACCAACCGCTAGTTTCTCCCTCTCCGATGGGATAAGACCTATCGATCAGCCCAAATTCACGTAACCCCCACGTGTCTCACAGACATCTCTTCCTCACGGAATTTCATGTGGTTAACCCCATGCACATTCCAACCGCCTATAAAAGGGTAAGTCCACTGAGACTCAGGTATGCGTACACACACCTCTCTTACTCTATCTTCCAGGGAAACTCCATCCCTCGAAGTCTTCTTTACCCTAAGGAGCTTTCTCGAGCTCTCCTTCAGCTGTGACCTCGGTTGCTAATTTGAGCGTCGAAGGGTCCCTACCGGAGCACCCCTTCGGTCTCAAAACTTCTTGCAGGTCATCCAGCTAGGCGACGACCCTAGCAAGCGACCAACTTTTCTTCCCTACGTTCAAGTCCGGCGATCAGACGTCATCAATAATGATATGAAAATTATTTTATTTATCAAATTGATGTCATAGTTTTAAAATAAATTATCATGAGGTTTTGTGGGTTTTTTTTTATTGGTATGTGTCTTCTTATTGGACATGCCTGGTTCACTAATCTTCTGGAAATTAGAATTTATATTCATTTCAGGGTTGCCCAATGCTCCAATCTATGGTGGATGAACCTAGTTTTATAATATTTAAATCCTGAAAATAAATTAATTCATTTGTTAAAATTGAACAGCTTATGTGCTTTAAGATGGGGACATCAAACATTTTTATCTTGTAAAAGGGAGAAAAATTCATTAAGATACTTCTTATTGTTTATACTAGTTCCCTGGTTTGCTATTTTGACAAATTTTATTTTTGAGAATTCTGTGATACTTCTTCAGGCCAGATCGATATGTACCATTGTTTGGTGAATTTGTATATGACCCTGCAAATGGAGACCCAGCGTGCCATTTGCTGAACAACTTAGTGCCCTACAGGAGCTCATTGATGGAGGGAAGGTAATATCTACTGACCAATTATGCCCAACAAGCAAATTTTGTGATGTGAAATATGTGATCATGACCAACTTAAGATTATATTTTGTAAGGCAATAACTGCTAAATGCAAATGGAAGCATGACTATGTTTTTCCTAAATACAACTAAATTGTTCATTGAGATGGTGAGCTTACTATTTTCTATGACTAGCACTCGTGAGATGAAGCAAACTGCTAAGCATACTCCCTATATGATAGATCTGTTTGGTTTCTCTTTTGGAAACCATGTGTAGAATAAGGTTGGCAGAGTGTGAGCTTTAAAACCATGAATTTGAAAATAGGAGAACAAACTCTAGGTTAAGAAAGCTCCATGGGAGGATTGAGCAGATCAGTCACTGTACACCAAGATTAGTCCTTCAACTTTGGTGCCAAAATCTTAATCAAAGCAAAAGAAAGAGGTCTCTGGTGAGACCTTGAAATGCCACTTAATGGGCAATGAGTGCTATCTTGACCTCATGCAATTAGAATACAGCTCTCCAAATTTCCTAGCTTGAAAATTATATAGCAGAAGAGGTACTTCAAAAACACCATTATGAGTAAGCAAGAATGAAAACACACACATCATCATTCATCAAGGCCCTGAGCCATAAACATGATATATTGTAAAATTGGTCTCCTTTTTCTATGATCACAATATACTGGATTATGGGCGCACCAATTTAACCAATCCACAAAACCATCTTCTCTACTAAAAGATCATAAACTCTCTACAATGCACCAAATTCCTTTTCTGATTTCATGTTCAAATGTTTTGGTCTCCCATTTGTAAATTGCATTAAGTCATCCTAGACTTGTTGAAACAAAAATGTAACTACTAAGCTTTAGAGGTACTAAAAGAATTCTATAATCTACATTCATCTGCATTGTCTCTATGGGCTGTCGTTTTAATTATACATTTATATAATTGATGGTATCTGATTTGATCAATAAGAATATAAGCAACTCTGTATTATTCAGTTCATAGCTTGAAGAACCAGCAAACTTGTGTTTAGGTTCTAGATGAGGCTGTAACTCATTTCTCAAGGAGAACAGTTCACCATAGCTGAGCAGATTGTTCCCACCAGTAACCGGCACTTGTTTATTTAATAGATGATTCCTTTCCTTGTGTTGTACTCAAATACCTGGACCTTCTAAATTTATCATCATGCAGATTATGTAGCTGACATAACCACGTTAGTGTTGCACTGGAACCCAAAATTTCTGACGAAATATCTGGATTTTCTACTTTATCATTATGTCCTTTCTTTCAGGTACGTTACGTAGGAGTTTCAAATGAAACATCTTATGGTGTTATGGAGTTCGTACATACTGCAGAGGTGCAGAAGCTTCCAAAGATTGTTAGCATCCAAAATAGCTATAGCCTGCTCGTCAGGTGCCGTTTTGAAGGCAAGTCCTACATAGCAACACTCTACAAATTCATATTAATTTTATGACCAGAAAAGGCCACTTTGATCACCCTTTTGTTTTATGTTTCATTAACTGCAAGCTCAAAAAAGATTCTTTGCTTTATTATTCATCAAATCCTTCGGTTTAGTTGTCTCCTGCATAGTGTTACAATTCTTTCCAGTTTGGTCTGGGCTGTCTTAGAAGAAATGATTATTTGAAGAACTCCGTATCATGCAAAGATCACGTAAACTTGTTTTAATTCCCCCTTTTCTGAGGGAAGTCACGTAAACTTTTCTATCACATTTTATGTCTGCAGTTGATCTTGTTGAAGTATGCCACCCCAATAACTGCAACATTGGGCTCCTTGCGTACTCTCCATTGGCTGGTGGAACTCTCAGTGGGAAGTATCTAGACATCTACTCTGAAGCTGCTAAAAGGGGCAGGCTAAACCTTTTCCCAGGATACATGGATAGATACAACGGTTCAATAGCGAAGGTATGCCTAATGATCCAAAATTTATATGGAATGCTTGTTCTAGCATATCTTAAAAATTAGTACATACATATGCAGCATTCTTCTCTTTCAATTACGAATATCAAATGTGAGACTACTGTTTTTTTTATTTTTATGAAAACATGATTTCTTTGATTTTAATATGCATCTTTACTGCATATATTGGGGTAAATGGCAAAATTTTCATCATTTTATTAGGCTGTTTCCCACAAAAAAAAGAGAGGTGAAAACCTGTACGGCTGTCAAAAGTAAACTCGTGCTGCTGGCAATTTTCATTGCACGCTGAAATGTTCCATACATCTTCGGAACACACTTAAACATACATGAAATTCAGATACCCTGAGAAGATTAAAACTATTTAACCTGTGGTTATATCATATCCATGTTTCAGGAAGCAACTGAAATATATGTCCAACTTGGCAAGAAGCATGGCCTAACACCAGTCCAACTTGCCCTTGGATTTGTGCGTGACCGTCCATTCACAACAAGTTCAATCATTGGTGCGACTTCTGTGGATCAGCTGAAGGAAGACATTGATGCATTCGTTACAACCATGCGACCATTGCCACCCGAAGTTGTTGATGGCATTGAGGATATCTTTAAGAGATACAAAGAAGCAGCAATCATTTGAATAGCTGGTGTTATTATATATATATATATATATATTGGATTGATTTTTCTTTTCTTTTTTTTTATTTTTTTGGTTTATTTGACATTAGCGAGCTGGTAATGACTTCCTTCAACAATGAGTTGCATATAACGGGACGGGATGCAGAGAACGCACCCAAACAAAGTATATTATTCTGTCATTGAAAAGGTTTTTGGAACATAACATAAATATCTTGATTTTCTCAGGGTGACAAGTCTATGCAAATTTCTTGGTTCTTTGCAGTCGACTTTTAGCTAAGAAAAGCTACGGAATATCCAACTGGATGGAACAATTCTTCACTCAAGTCTGGCTCAGAACCACTCCTACGGTTTCAACTTCTTCATCTATTTTTGAATGAAACCACCACGAGAGCAACAGAAAAGATCATGGACGTTGTATATCTTCCGTTGCTCGCCAGGATACGATACGATACGAGGGCAACTCCTATCATGACAATCGATGCCAAGGTTCGATTTTGATAGCTGTTGGAATGAATGAACGAACGAACGAAAGCCACCTGACGCTTCTTCCTTGCTTCTGCAGACAAGGCTTTTCCACATGAGCATGATTTAGCGCTCAGCGCATTGTCATTATTTTTGCTCTTGTTTCTTCCATCAAATGTTTCACAAAGGGAAGAACAGAAATATTTCAAGCAAAATGGTGGGTTCAATTATGGGCAAGCCGACAGAGTCTAGATCTCTAACAAAGAACCAGCAAGGGCAAGAAACAACTTTTAACGAGGATAGAGTTAGGGGTGCAACTTGGGCCGGATTCAACACGAACCCGCCCATCGAACCCGATTTATAGCAGTGCTTAAACTCAGTTTGCCCAATCCAAACCCGAAAGATCCAGGTTTAACCCAACCCGATTTGCAATTGATCCGGTTCGGATTAACCCAACCCGAACCCGAAGGTACCCGAAAAGGATAGCTTATGGGACACTAAGTTTTTGGAGGCGTTGAGGGGCCAGTCAATTGGACAAGATGACCAACTTGAGGGTGAAGGGCAAGCCATCGGTCGCAACGAAAAAAAAAGGAAACATAAAGGGACCATCCGCATTTCGTTTCACTTTCCGCTCCTCTTCTTTGTTACGGCATCTCCTCATCTTCTTTGTTTCAGATAAACTTTTTTTTAATACAATATTAAAGCCCCGAGTCCGAGTCCAAGAAATTTTATTTTTCCATCTGGGATTCATTTGATGTTTATTTACTTTGAAAAAAGTATTTTGTTTTATTTTTTTTCCCATCAATCCGAATTTCAATCGAAACTCAATCCGAACCCGATTTTTAAAAATAAGGTTAAGTTGGGTTTTAAAAATAAGGTTAGGGTTAGGTTGATATTTTATAAATAGGATTAGGTTGAGGAAACCCGAGTTTCACGAGGACATGGAGGCCGTGACATGGTTTACAAGGGAATTAATTTTAGGGGACTAAGGTACGGTTTCCATAAAGAAGCCTTAACGCAATCAATGACAGCCAAAAAGGAAGATCTTTGGACGAAATTAGTACTTTTCACAAATTAATTACCACGAGGATGTGATTAGACTCTTGGGTGGGTTGTTTCCTAGATATGGATATCGTGATGTTGGTCCATGAATTTGTGTCCCTTGGGAATCTTTGATTTCATCCATGGTAACCAGAATAGTAAATTGAGAACCGCAATGAATCTGCTGAGGCACTAGCCTACTTGCATTCACGGAGACATGAAATCCCTCAAACATACTTTATCTCTGACTTTGGGCTGCCAAAACTTGTTCATGCTTGTGCAATGGACTATAGGTTACTTGGATTCTGCATGCCTGCAGGCATGCCATTCAACAGAAGAAAATAATGATAAAAAAAGGGTAATGTACACAGCTTTGGGATAGTTGTCTCCGAGATTGTCACTAGGAAGACATCAACTTATTAATCACATGGATCCGATGATGAAAAGAAGAATCATGCATCACATTTCATTTGGATGATGAAAGAGAATAAGCTTAGTGACATATTGGACAATCAGACTCGAGAAGGGATGAAGCCACTTAAAGAGATCTCTGAACTAGCAGTGCAATACCTCACTCAATCTTAAGAAAAATAAGAGACCCATGATGAAATGACGGGCTGCAACAGCTATAGAGGTCCAAGCAGCATTCATGGGATGAAGAAAGTCCTAAAGAGAGAGAGCTCACCAGATGAAGCTACAAGACATCTGACAGCATAAACTTTGGGATATCATGGTCTAGGGAAAAGAATGTTGCGGAACATGACATAAATGATACAGATGATGTCCTGGTGTATCCAATCTCTCCAACTTCATCTGTAGGCTTAATGAAAAGCTTTCTGAGGCAGTAAATCGCTAACACCCGGATACAAGTAATCTACAGGGATGTTTGGTCTACATAACTTTTGGTTTCCAAGATGTACTATTTAGAACATGCATTTTCCTTTGGTTACTACATCCAATAAGTAAACCTGCTGTGCACGATTTGCAATAAATTATATGCATATATTAGCATCTAGCCAGAGGAAAAAAAAAGTATCACCCATCATGGCACAACAAATATGAAAAGCAATCTTAATTCCACAAGCAAGAACCAGGTATGATTTTGTTTCAAATGAAGAGGAGGAAGCAGCCTGATGATGTTAAAGCTTAAAAGAGAGGATAGCAGTACCACTTCCACCAGCCAAAATAATCTGGCAGAATATTTATGAGTTGATTGGTGCCACAGATCATAGGACCATTCCGATAGATCTGCTAGCATGCCTATTGTCCCAGTAAGATTGTCATTTAATCCTAAACAAAGTATTCTATGTTTGTTTGTGAAATGAGAATGCAAAATAACAAAATATACTAGAAGAAACATATGGAATATGACTTCTGTAAGAATAGTTGTGTTGATAAAACTAATGATCCTCAAATGATAGAGGAAATAACTCTACAATGAAAAACATTCTTCAAATGGAAAACATATAAAATACAAAAACAAAAAAAAAATCAACGAATTGAACAGAAAAGGGGTAAAGAGCAAAAACCAGTACCTATTATGCAATTTAAAGGTAAGTCAAACATAAGAGGTGCAGAAACATGCTAAGAGCACAAAAAGTTTGAAGAAAGGGGAAAAGAAATCCCTGATGAAGTGATGATACATAAACCTAGAAACAGTAACCTTCAGGCTGAATCCAAAGGAGGACACACTTTTGCTCAGATTTAGCTATGCATGCATTTCTCAAACATCAGATACCAATATCAATCACCACTAAAACATGAGTTATCATCCAACGGTTTCACCATTGTGTCGGGATGGCAACAAATAAAGAAGGGGATCTTTTATTAGGCGAGCACTGATGGTTGAGTGGTCTTTCGCCATCGCTCGGAAGAGATGAGATGAAGAAGATCAAGAATACAATGATAAATCAAATCATCCATCTCCATACTGGTGTTGGAAACTAACTTGATTGTTGGAAATTGCTGCATAGGAAGTTGCTGCTGCATAGGAAGTTGCTGTTATTTAATTGCTGCATAGGAAGTTGCTGTTATTGCATAGAAGTTATTGCTATTTTGAATTAAGTATTGTGGAAGACCAAGAGTCATTTTGTAATTATAAAAGGCCATGTATCCTTTCACGTTTGATATGAAAAAATAGAAAGAATCCAGAAATTTGCCCAAAAGAAAATATCTTCTCCTCTTCCAACAAATTTGGTATCAGAGCCACAAAAGATCCATGGCCTCCATGAACTTTGTTCAATCCCAAATACCCAAACTCACCAAAGACAACTATGACAACTGGAGTATCCAAATGAAGGCTTTGCTTGGATCCCTTGATGTTTGGGATCTTGTAGAAGACAGCTACATGGAGCCGACCGAAGGTGAAGCAATGCTCACACAAGAGCAAAGAAAGCAACATAAGGAGTCAAAAAAGAAAGACAAGAAGGCTCTCTACACACTATACCAAAGTGTAGATGAAGGCACATTCGAGATTATCGCTGGAGCTGCAACATCAAAGGAGGCATGGGACTTATTGCATAAGGCACATAAAGGAGCAGAAAAGGTGAAAAAGATTCGGCTATAATCTTTGAGGTCTGAATTTGAATCTTTCAAAATGATAACTGGGGAGTCAATTTCTAATTATTTTTCAAGATTGATGTCTATAGTCAATCAATTGAAAAGAAATGGTGAAGAAATTACTAATGTTCGAATCATGGAGAAAATTTTGCGCTCTTTAGATGCAAAATTTGACTTCATTGTTGTAGCCATTGAAGAATCAAAGGAATTAGAAGAGATGACTATAGAGCAACTCATGGGCTCTTTACAAGCACATGAGCAAAAGCTGTCTAAAAGGATGGAGGAGAAACCCATCGAGCAAGTACTTCAAACAAATCTTACACTACAAGAAAAATGTATCTTAAAGATCAAACAAGTTTCCATGGTCGAGGCCGTGGAAGAAGAGGAAGAGGTGGAAGATTTCATCAAGATCAACCTCAAAGAAGTCAAGGAGCATAAGAGACCACCATGCCCGAGGTCGTGGTAGAGGAAGATTTTTTACTCCTAGAGGAAGAGGAAGGTATGGACAACAAGCACTACAATGTTTTATTTGCAAAAAATATGGGCACTATGCTAAAGATTGTTGGTACAAAGATAATGTTAATTATGTTGATGAGAAAATTCATTTTACAAAAGAACAAGAAGAAGAAGTAACTCTACTTTTGGCCTACAATAACATTACTGGTGCTATCAAAAGAAGTACTTGGTATCTAGACACAGGTGCATAGGGATAAAGGACATGTTTTTTAAATGGATGAAAGCTTCAAAGGCTCGGTGACTTTTGGAGACTTCTCTAAAAGGCCAGTTGAAGGAAATAAAATCCTTATCAAGCTTCAAAATGGCACTAAAATTTTATTTCAGATGTCTATTATGTTCCAGACATTAAAAATAACATTCTTAGTTTGGGCCAATTGCTTGAAAAAGGCTATGACATTCACATGAAAGAATTGGGTCTTTCTATCAGAGACAACACAATACTCTTATTGCACATGTTCCTATGTCAAAAAATAGAATGTTTGAGCTAAGTTTGCATGTTGATGGCTCCTCTTGTATGTTAACACAAAGTCTTGATGACTCTACTCTATGGCATCTTAGATATGGACATTTAAACTTTGATGGATTAAAACTTTTATCTAGCAAGAATATGGTGACAGGAATGCCTTGGCTGAAAATGTCTAAGGAAAAATGTGAAACTTGCATAGTTGGAAAAGCAACAAAGGAGAACCTTCATTTCAGGAAGATCAAGAAGAGCAACAAAACATAGAATTGATACATTCAGATGTTTGTGGCCCAATCAAACCAACAACTATGGAGGTAATGAATATTATCTTTCCTTCACTGATGATTATTCTGGAAAGAATGGGTTTATTTATTAAAAAAAAGAGTGAAGTGTTTCAGAAATTTAAGGAATTTAAGTTGCTTGTTGAAAAACAAAGTGGTTTTCAAATTAAAGCTTTGAGATCGGATCGTGGTGGTGAGTATTTATCCAAAGAGTTTTCAAATTTTTTCAAAGCACAAGGAATTTTTCATCAAGTTCTATGCCTTATTCACCTCAGCAAAATGGGGTTTCAGAAAGAAAAAATCGAACTATTTTAAATATGGTTCGATGTATGTTGAAAGATAAAAATATGCCTAAAGAATTTTGGGGAGAAGCAGTTGCTTGTGCAGTTTATTTGTTGAACAGATTTCATCAAAAAGGCTTCACAATATGACACCTGAGCAAGCATGGAGTTCATACAAGCCTAAGGTTGATCATCTTCGCATTTTTGGAATGTTGCTTATGTCAAAGTGCCTGATGAGAAAAGGATCAAACTTGATGACAAAGGAGAAAAGTGTATTCTTTTAGGATATGCTGAAAATTTCAAGTGGCTATAAGTTGTATAATCCTATTACAAAGAGAGTGATTTTTTCAAGAGATGTTGAATTTGATGAAAAGCAAATATGGAGCTGGTAAGATAACAATAAAATGCAAGAAAATAATGAAGAAGAAGAGTCACAACATCAAGAAGAAATTTCATCAACTCCACAATAAAGTCCAAGACATTCATCTCCACAAGAAAGTTCCAATGGCTCATCCTCAAATAGAGCACACAAAACTCGGAGTGTGCAAGAATTGCTTGACGTCACAAGGCGTCTTGATGCTAATGATTATACTATGTTTTGTCTTTTTGCAGGTTATGATCCAATTGAGTTTTATGAAGCAAATAAAGAAGAAAAATGGAGAAATGCATGCATGAAGAAATTTCATCAATAGAGAAAAATGATACTTGGGAACTCACAAATCTTCCCAAGGTCATCAAGTCATTGGAGTCAAATGGGTGTATAAAACAAAAACAAATGCAAGTGGAGAAATAGAAAAACACAAAGCCCGCTTGGTAGTAAAAGGCTACAAACAACAATATGGCATTGACTATGATGAAGTTTTCTCTCCTGTTGCTCGAATGGAAACGGTACGCCTTCTCATTTCCTTAGCAGCTCAAATGAAATGGAAAAATTTTTCAAATGGATGTGAAATCAGCTTTTTTGAATGGATATTTGAATGAAGAAGTCTATGTAGAACAACCTTTGGGTTTCATTCAAAAAGGACAAGAAGACAAAGTCTACAAACTCAAACGAGCTCTTTATGGATTGAAACAGGCTCCACGAGCTTGGAATACAAGGATTGACAAGTATTTTGTGAAAATGGTTTTCAAAAATGCCTTCTTGAACATTCTCTTTATATGAAGTCTAATCATGTTGGTGATGTTCTATTTGTTGGTCTATATATGGATGATTTGATATTCACAGGAAATAATCTTGCAATGATTGAAGTTTTCAAGACTTCAATGATCAAAGAATTTGAAATGACAGATTTTGGCTTAATGTCTTATTTTCTGGGTATTGAAGTAAATCAATTAGATGAAGGCATATTTATTTCATAAAGCAAATATGCAAAGAAATTTTGGAGAAATTCAAGATGAAGAATTGCAATTCAAGCACTACCCCAATTGAATACAATACTATTAAGTAAAGATGGAGAAGGAGATCTTGTCAATCCAACATATTATAAAAGTTTGGTTGGAAGCTTAAGATATCTTACAAATACAAGGCCGGATATTGCTTATAGTGTTGGAGTTATAAGTCGTTACATGGAGAAACCAAGAATGGATCATTTAATTTTGCAAAAAGAATCCTTCGATATATCAAAGGTACGCAAGATTATGGTATTTTCTATTCATCTACTAATCCAATAAAATTAGTTGGTTTTTGTGATAGCAATTGGGCAGGAGATATTGATGATAGAAAAAGTATGAGTGGATTTGCCTTTTATATTGGAAGTGAGCATTTACATTGTCTTCAAAGAAACAACAAATTGTTACATTTTCATCATGTGAAGCAGAGTATGTTGCTGCAGCAAATTGTGTTTGTCATGCACTTTGGCTTCAAAGACTACTACAAGAAATGAAGATTTCACATGAAGAGCCAGCCAACATTTTTGTTGATAACAAATCTGCTATACAACTTGCAAAAAATCCAGTCTTATGATCGAAGTAAGCATATTGATACAAGATTTCACTTCATTCGAGATTGTATCAAAAATCAAGAAGTACAGCTTCTCCACATTTCAAAAAAGATCAGGTAGCTGATATCTTCACAAAAGCCCTCAAGGAAGAAGAGTTCAAGAAGTTAAGAAGCATGCTTGGAGTCATGAAGAATCAAGTTTAAAGGGGGGTGTTGGAAACTAAACTTGATTGTTGGAAATTGCTGTAGGAAGTTGCTGCTGCATAGGAATTGCTGTTATTGAATAGAAAGTTGCTATTTTGAATTAAGTATTGTGGAAAAACCAAGAGTCATTTTGTAATTATAAAAGGCCATGTATCCTTTCACGTTTGATATGAAAAAATAGAAAGAATCCAGAAATTTGCCCAAAAGAAAATATCTTCTCCTCTTCCAACAACTGGCACATTAGTCATAAAACATGATGGTGCCTCTACAAAAAAAATCCATCCATTCCTCATGCATGATAAGATAGTTTTCAAGAAAATATTGTTGTCACGCCAAAACAAACCAGAAAAAAGTCAATAAACAGGAGAAAAACCTTGACTATATTCAATAGGAAAACAATATGCTGTATTAATCATGATTTTAAATCCTGATGAGATATCCTATGGGACATAAGGGTAGGTTATCATCTCAAGAGTCAGGACAAAGACCATCCCTCTCTTACCCCAATGTCACAATTGGAACATTTTGAAACATCTCCTATCTCAAGTATGAGGACAAAGTGAAATGGCTGCATATCCCATTTCATGAAAAAATCAAGACAACTCCATCTCATGAGATTTAAAAACTTGGTATTGATCAACAATTTTAACATATTTCCCAGCACCAAGTCATCACTTCAACAGTTACTGATTCATCAAATCCATCAGAAGGCCCTTTCACTTGACAAAACACACTGTTCTCGGCTAAATCAGCATTATGTATAGAATATCAATATGTATCACAATTTCTACCACTAACAACAAATGCAAACCAAAGCAGAACTTCACATATGCAATGGGATCAACGATCAGAGATAAATTATGCAAAAGCAATCCAATGATTGGTCAATTGCACAAAGAAGTCATAACAGTGATTGAAACAAAACATAACAATGATTCTCCCCCCAGAAGTATTCATGAGATTACCTCAACAGTCAACATTTGATATTCTCTCTTCTTCTCACTTTTTTGGTACGATGATCTCTCCCTCTCACTTGATGAAACACTATCCTTAGCCGTCTTTGCCCAACCATGCTGACCGCCGTGTTGGGGATTCATTTGTTTCCAAGATCTTTTGCAATAACACCACGACAAAACAGAAACGTGTCATCGAGCAACGAAATTAGAGATGTTAAATCAACAAAGTCAAGGTTTTTCCATCACCACAGATGTCCCAAAACCAGCTATGAATTCATCAAATTCAACAGATAGCCGTTATTCATTCCATAAAAACACATCAATCCCACACTAAATCATCGAAAATCTAGAAAACAACAGCAATTAAACGGGCAACAAAGAACCAAAACTCGCCATTTTCTCCAAATGAATCATCGCCAAATTTCGATGATATGTTGAGTTATAACTGCAAATATATTAAACTTAACGTTAAAATTCTCCAGAACGTTCACGGAATTGTTACCTCAAGATTCGACCTTTCTCTCTCCCGAGGAAGAAGAAGCACCAGAACCGGTCGTCGTTGATTCTCCAGGGCAACACCCAACGCCATGGTGGTGGTGGTGGTGGTGGTGTTGATGGTGGCCCTTGAGCTGCTTCCTCATGTCGTAGGCGTCCTCGCCGTCGGCGTAGTACTTAGCCTCGACGTCGTGGATCTTGAAGCCCAAGGTGGAGGTGTAGAGATGGAAGGCGGCGCGGTTACTGCGGCGGACGTGGAGGGAGACGTACTCGGCGCCGAAGACGGACTCCATGGCGTTCTGGGCGGCAGTCATGAGCTTGGTTGCGAGGCCAAGCTTGCGGTGGGAACGAAGGACTGCAAGGGAGGTAATGTGGCCGTGGCAGGGTTCGGAGGAGTCCTCCTCCATCTTGGCGAGGACATAGCCGACAATCTTCCCGTCGTAGTCCTCGGCGACGAAGAGGAGCTGCGGCCACGAGAGGATGTGGTAGAGATAGTACTTCATTTGGTAGTTCTCCGGCAGGCACATCAGGTTACACGCCTGCATCGCTAGCAGGTCTTCGATCGTCGCTCGCCGAATGCAACCATGGCCGCCGTCCGCCGGATTCTTCTAGGGTTAGGGCCTCTCGATGGATCGAACTCTAAATTCCTCTAGGGGAGGTTTCAGCGCCGCCGGAATGAAGAAAGCAAACCGTCGAATTTCGTGGTCGAGTTAACCCGACCCGACTTGAGTAATGCGCGCAGCAGGACTTTGTTTCAATCTACGAGGGTGTTCGGTAGAAGATAATCGGCCTAAATTATCAATAATTTAAATAAAATTTATTATATTTATTTGAATTAGGTAATTCGATTTACTTCGATTTTTTTTTTTTATCGCTTCCTACTCGCTTCCTCTACTAACATGCTGAATGAAAGTCCCCAGCCCTCCTTCTACCACCTTGTTGAAGGTCTCAAGCCACACCCTCTATACCCTTCATTTCGAAATGTCACGAACTTCTTCTAATTGGTGGCGTTCAACATCCTCATCAGTCACTTTGAATATCATTTATAATTTTTTTAAATATTATTATTTATAAATATAAATTTTTTTAAAATCAAATATAAATAATATATAAATTTTTAATAAATTTAATTTTGAAGTTTTTTTGAAATTTAATGTTATATGACTAGTAATCTATTTGTCATACCAAACAAAGTAATCAAATTATTGTTGCATTATGTATGCATACCAAATACAGTAATGTTGATTACTCATAATCTATCAAGTGGTAATTTATTCTAAAGGCAATTCATATTACCATTTAAAATCGCTCACCAAACGTAACTGTTGACCCAATTATTGATTTTGATGATTAATAAAAGACATGAGTATATTCATTATGTTTCTGATAAATTTAATAAGTGTTTCAGGGATTAAAGATGTTTAATCAAGCAAAAGGTATAAAGAAATAAGTTTTGAATCAAAATGTTAAAAGAATTTTTCAAAGTTCAGAGCTTAGAGTCGACACCCAAATTGTCAGGAGCCAACCCCAAGGCGTATTAGAAGTTTTCTGGAATTTTGGCACGGTCTGGAGTAACACCCAGAGCTTTAGAGCCGACTCCAACCTGAGATACAGAGAAGTGTATTCTGTTTCAGTTTTCGGAGCCGACATCTAGTATTCGGGAGCCGACACCTGAGAATTCGGGAGCCAACACCTGAGTTTCTGGAGCCGACTCTAACCTGAGAACAGAGAGCGTGTTTTTATGAGCATTTCTGGAGCCGACACTTTTGGTTTGTAGAGCCGACTCCCGAAAGCGACGAGCCGACACTTAACTTTATTGGAGCTGACTCCTCAACAACTTTTTATTTGCTATTTTTGGATACCCGATTTGGAATCGACACCTGAAAAGTTGGAGCCGACTCCAATATGTTAGGAACGGATTTTTTATTTGTCAGAACGGACTCCAACGGTAAGATTTTTTCTACCTAACCTCTAAAGGCTATTTTTCTTTGTGTATAGAAAGATCCAACATCTCACAACGGCTATATTTCCCACTTAATCTTGGATTAAGAGATATATATAAAGGGGGAAACCGTTCGTTTGAAAAGGAGAGAAAAATAGAGAGAAAAATAGAGAAAAATACTTAGTGAAAAAGAAAGAAATCAAGAGGAAAGACTCAGAGCTCAAATCCACCAACCCCAGAAAGCTCAAAGAGAAATCACAAGCTTCTCAAGCTCAAATCAAGGAGATTTTCATCATTAGAAGAAAGGAAGCAAAAGCCCCAAAATCCTCAACTTCTCAACTGCAAATTTCTGTGAAGAATCTGAGCTGAGGCCCTGATTCAATTTTTCAAAGGAGAAGAGGAAAAGAAGAAAAGAAAAAAAGCATTCACTCAAAGAGCTTCAAACAGCTTTTCTTATCCTTGTTTACTTTATTGTTTATTTGCTCATTTGAGAGTTGTTATGTATTCATAACTCTATTTTTCATTATTGTTTGCTAGTTCAATCGGGGGATTGAATTAGTGGAGGTAGTATACCTCGGTACAAACTAAGGATAGCTTGTGGTTGGGTTGTATGCTGGTGAGCCCGGAAAACCAGCTGGGTTCGTTGTGATCCCGAGGGGAACAACAAGTTTTGAGTTGTGGGCTTGTAAAATAACTGACTGTAATCAAGTGGATTATAGTGTGGACCCAAGTGAAGCTTGAAGTGGACGTAGGTGTTGGATACACCGAACCACTATAAAATCTTTATGTTTGCCGTGCTTTGTCTCTTTATCTCTCTCTACATCATTTAGTTGTGATTAGCATTTATTTATACTTTGCACTCAAGCTCTTTCATATCAAAGCAAATAGTTTTAAAAGAGTTAAATTTTTAAGAACCCAATTCACCCCCCTCTTAGGTTGCCATCTGGGCCAACAGTAACCTACGTTCTTTTTGGGTTGAGGAAACGCTTTGCGCATTGTGCCATATAAAATTATGCCCATCTGCACAGCATGTGATAATTTATCTGCATAAAAAGTATAGTAAAAATTAATTTTTTACAAAGCAAAATTTATCGTATGTCATGCGCACGATGCACATATTTTGCATCGCACACAATGCATAATGCAACATCCTGAAAATTTTGTAATCTTTGTAATATTAATGGCATTTTCGTTTGTAGTGAAAGTTGGATGGTTTCAATGATGTACTGGGTGCATTGGCCACTTGATAAATGTAAAAAGAAAACTTTTGTGGTGTAAATGAGTATATTTTACGTTGTTAGTGATTTTAAATAAGTGTTTTAGAGATTTTAGTTTTAATCGATCAAAATCATAAGAAAAATCAAGTTTAATTTGAGTGTACCCTTATGTGTCATATTTTAGCACTTAGAGTTGACTCTAAAGTAAGGAGTCGACTTTGAGACAGTTTAACGCTTCCGATATGCTCTCAAGTCGACTCCTGCAGTTGAGCGAGTTGACTCGATCAGAAAAATAGTGAGGTAGCAAATTATGCATCATGCTCGAGTCGACTCGAGACTCTGCTTGAGCCGACTTGAGGACTGCAATTTTCTAGGTTTAAATCTTAAAAATTCTATTTTGAGCTTGTTTTAAGTTGATTTGTGTGCCGTTTGAACCATTGGATTTTTAAAATCGAGCTCTTCAAGTTGGCAGGGTATTTTCCTAAAAATATTTTATAAAAGTATAATTTAAATAAATAACAATAATTTAGTCTATAAATTAATAAAAAAATTATATGTTTAGAGGCAAATAGGAAAAGACTTCGAGGCATTTGCTAATTTTGCTAAGGGCAAATTGAGAAAAAAATTTAAGGATAAAATATCATAGTTACAAGTGAACCACGTATTTTTAAAAAAACATGCATTGAAAGTTAGCGAGGGAAAATAGGAATTTGCCAAGCCAATTAAAACCGACTTCCCATGTCTTAGCCCCTAAGCAACCCGAAATCAGGGGAAAAAGGTGGGTTTTGGCTAGAGAAAGGAAGAAAGAAAGAAAGAAAGAAAAAGAGGAGGAGAAGAAGAAAAGAGAAAAAGGAAAGAGAAGGGAAGGGAAAGCTTGATATTGAGCTAATCTTCAGGTAAGCTATAGCTTCCCTAGACCTTGTATGGCTTTAGATTTTCTTAGATTTTTATATTATAAGATGATAGTAGAGTAATTTTAGATAGAGAAAGGATAGAAAAAAATAATGAGATATTAGAGGTTTGAGCATGCATACATGCATAGTTTCAGAGAACCTTGTGTGCAGGTGGTTCTAATAGTTATTGTGTTGTATGATGACGTAGGTCAAAAGAGTTATTTCAGGGAATAGGAACATCGGATTTGAGAACCATTGAAAGAGTAATTGCTAAGGTGAGTGGGTTTCTCATCTAGCACTGAAAATTTTATTTTGAGCTAATATGGTAATGTTTAATACTTAGCTGTGGTATGATAGTAGAGTATTATGTGTTTTAAACCTGAAAAATGAGAACCTAGTATATGATATTTTAATGCACAGGTTTTGATGCATGAATCTTAAAGCATGAGTTTTGATGCAGATGCATACATGGCATTATTTGCATGGTAAATTATTAAAAAGAACATGTTTGGATGCATGTATCATATAAAGTATTCGGGCAGCTACGGGCTGATCACCCTTTAGACTATGCCATAGCATGAGCATTGCATACTACTATTGAGCCGGCACCTCCTTGCAATTCGATTGTACGATGAACCCCAGGACCAGGAGTGAGTGCACGCTAGACCAGGCCCAGTGGGCAAGTTGTAAGCAGCCCATGGGAACATAAATCATAGCTCAGTGGAGTTTGTTATTATATAGCCTATGGGGACAGAGTGAAAACCCGAGGTTCCAGGGTTAAGGAATAAAGTACTTTGTCGAATAAACTGCACAGGTAAGGGGTGCTATTTGTACGAAAATTTTGTTACCAGTCACGTACCCGATGAGAGTACACCTGCAGGAGGGCGACTGTAGAATGGTACCTCAGAGGCATTACACACATAGCCCAGTAGCATGAGATTTAAAAGCTTACATTTGGATTTGAAAAAGAAATGCCAATAGGCAACTCTTGAAAAGCTTGTATTGTGATTTAAAAAGGGCCAGTAGGCCAAGTATTTAATCTGAGAGGGATGGTTTATATGAGATGCCAGTGGGTAGATAGATCTCAGTGGGGATCAAGAAATTAAATAAAGAAAGTTTAGGTTGTAGGTAAAGAATTCATATCTTTATGTTGTAATGCATCATGCACGAATCTTTATATTAATGAGTTATTTTCTAGTAAAAAATTATTTATAGAGAATTGCAGTACTAATATATTATTGGAAGCATAAGCTAAATTACAAGTTATCCTTTATCATTTCAAAAAGATGTATATTATTCGAAGAATAAGCTAAATCTTATATTTTCTAGTATCATGTCCAAATGTGCATTTCATGTCTACTCATACTATGTATTCTTATTATATTTGATACGGTGTTGTGATTCTTAATTCCCCATGGTTAAATGGTTATTAGTCATTGGGACTTAGGTCTCACCCCTTTATGATTATATTTAATTTTAGATCAGTGAGCCTATTTGGCAGGATTAATGGGTTAGTAGGACTGAACCCTTAGTTGATGAAGCTTGCTTGGAGGCAAGAGTATATAGATGATAGCTTTGTATGCTGAACTAGTGTGGGGTGGCATTTATGTATTTGTATATGTGTACAGTGAGTCAAGGTAATGTATCAATGATATATTTGAGATGAAATAAAAGAAAGACTTGTATTTTTGAGAAAATTATGAGTATAATATGTGTATTTATGGGTTGTTATCAATTGTGAATGTGATATTATAAACTGCCTGAGGATGTTAAGAAAAATATTGTCTGAGCAGGATGATGTAAAATATTGATTTGAGTTATGTGCATGTATAATTAAGCAGATATAAAAAGTTTTTATCAGAATGTATTTTTGAGTGTATGTCACTTGTAATAATCCATTGAGTTTCCTAAGTCTTTATAGAGTGCTACATAAAGGCTAACAGAACTATCCGATTACTATCGGTTGCCCAGAGGAAATGGGGAGCCAACACACAAAGTATGTTCCTTGGATCAAGAGAGAGTGAAGGCCCATGAAAACAAGAAAAAATCTTGCTGCATGCGGTGCAAGTGCACCGTGCATGCGTATTGAGCATTAAAGATGAAAAAGGATATTTCTATCTTTGGCATACATATCTGTGCTGCAAGCCAATCACAGTGTAGTAAGACTTTTCTTAAAACAAAAACATTCAATCGATGAACTACATTTTTTCTGTTAAAAAAAAAGGAGGCCATGGATAAACTCATGGGTCACAAAATGATTATAATTTTTGAATGATTATTTTTTAAAAATAGATGGTGAAGATCTATTAGCCTATTTGGTTTGTTGAAATGAACTTCTCTTGTTAGAATCCAAAATTGCTAGTTTCTATTGCAAATATTTATTTGAATAGAATTAAAATCTTGATTCTATCTATGGTCAAAATCTTATATTAGAAGGAATCTAAAATTTAAACCACTTACTTAAGATTACAAATTCATTTCAACCAACCATACCTTAATATACCGTTCTTTCTTTCTTTCTTTTTTCTCATATAATACATTGCTTTCCTATAATGATATTTTATGCCAATATAATAGCATACATAATTTTGTAGATATGCTCTATAATTTTTGATTTTTTTTTTTTGCATATGTATATATATATATTTAAAAATTTAGCTTATTCAAGCTTTTAATTCTGATTTTAATTTGTGCAAATCAATCTAAAGGGGAATGAGTAGTTTCAATTTTAATACTAATGAGATTTGATTTTAATTTTTATTTTAACTATGATGCCAAATTAGATGATCCCCATTATTTTAGTTATTTTATGTGATTTGATATTTTTATTTTTTATATACCAAAAAACATGTAATTTTGTTTAAATTCATTTTGACTTCTCTAAATTTTATTCACAATCGCATAAATCCTATCTAACCTTGCTTGAATTTTTATTTTCATAATTTTTAAAATGAACATATACAATTCATCTATTAACTTTTTATTACTTAACATGATAGAAAATTGTTATATAACTAGCAAGTGTTATGGTGGTGCCAATGACTTAAAGTTCTCCTCTTTTTTTATATGAACTAATATATTTTTATAATATTTTATTTAAAATCAAAAATTAAGATTAATAATTGATCAAAAATATTCTTAAAAGTCTTTTATTTATTTTTTAACTATAAAAGAAAAGAAAAATAAGAACACTCAATGTGATTGAAAATAGGCACTCTATTATTAGGTAACACATGAAAAGAATCTTTGCCGATCCCATTTAGTTGGAAAAAAAAAACTTAAATGAGTTGAGTTGAATACATGAAAAAAATTAAAAAATATATTAATTAATAATAAAAATAAACATTGAATATCAATAACTCTACTCAAATAAAAATTTTAAAATCTCAAAATCCTCAACGGATTCATTTAAAATTTTTTAAATCTAGGAAGATTCAACTCTTTGACTATAAATAGATGCTCCAGGTGAGCATGGAATGTGGACCATGGAGTTTTGTGCTCAACTAATTCCTTTGGCTATGGCCTAACTCATGGGGAGCAGTATTTCAGGCATTTGATCTCCTTATGTCTTACTAAAATAGGAAAAAGAAAGAAAAGAAAGGGAAATAGACGAAATCCATGTAGTCCGAGTAGGACAAGGTCTCCTAAACTCTCCATGTATGCATGACATCACTAATGTGGCTGGTAAAAGCCACGTGTAAGTTAATGGCCAATGGCCCCAGTTCCTAGGCGGCCCCAGTTCATAAGCGGCCCCAGGCGGTCCCAGCTCAGAAGCGGTCCCAGTGCCTAGGCGACCCCGGCTCTTAGGCGGCCATAGCTCATAAGCGGCCCTAGCTCCTAGGCGGCCCCAGCTCCTAAGCGGGCCTTGTTCCTAGGCAGCCTCATCTCCTTTTGTCTCCAGGTTCAACTGCAGCTTCCTAGGCAAGCCTTCACTTCTGACAAGGTTGGGCCCATCAGCCACCTCTAATTCATATATGTCTAATAAGACAAACTTTATTGATTCTGGCACAAGCCTAAGAAGTCATAATCCATCATGAAGCTTTAAATGGCCTAGATTAGATGAGCCCAAAAAGTCATAATCCATCATGAAGCTTTAAATGGCATAGATCAGATGAGCCCAAAAAGTCATAATCCATCATGAAGCTTTAAATGTCCTAGATCATATGAACCTAAAAAGTCATCATCTAGCATGAAGCTTTAATGACTCTGGCTAGATGAACCCTGAAAGGTTATCATCTGCTACGAAGTACCAATCATCCAGTTCAAATGGGATAAATCTCACTAATTTTGACATTCCATTCAAGAAGTCGCAGCTCATCATGAGATTCCAAAGCTTCCGAAGCACCTTACATAGACCCCAAGTATCAATAAAACGGGTAAGAGGGACCCCTAACCAAGGTATGAACACTCAAGCACTTAGAGAATTTTCTCATCTTCTTTCTAACTCTTATTAGCTCGAGCTTCTTTAAGCTCACAGCTCTGATTCTGATCTAACTTGAGGGTCGAAGGGTCCCCGTCAAAATATTCGACCCTTGGAACTTCTTGTAGATCTTGGAGTTAAGGTGAATCATCTTCATCAAATTCATAGTACGTCCACTGATGCTCAAGGACATCAACTCAAGATGATCAGACATCATCAGATTGGCACACCATGTAGGAGGTAAGAGAAGGATAGCTCTGTAACTCTAGGTTACAAGCTTACCCTCTCTTGAACAACAATGGTGATGACACATATTCAGAAGGCTTCTGCCAGTTATACTGGGAGGCATTCCTATCATGCTGAGCAACCGGAGGCTAATCCCCCTGCTCTTTCCTCTCCATCGATTTTGTCTACTCCACACGAACAATTGATCACCCTTACCCAGCAAGTTCAAGCTCTTGTTTGGGTAGTTCATGAGTTGCAAGGGCAACAACTGACAGTTGTTCGACAGCAGCACAGGCATCCCATACCGCTTGCAACAGCTGCCCCATCCAGTCAATAATCTACCTACAGAGAACCCTCTCCAGTGGAGCATTGCCACTGTCATGCTCCATCCATGCACCACCACTAGAAAACCTTCAAAAGGTTGCGGTCTCCTATCTGCCGCTCGAGCAACCCCTCCTTCAAACAATGATGGGGAAAGGAGCCCAGAAGGACATATCGCCATCAGTGCCATCGCTTCCCCTACTCGTCTTCTAAATCAACGAGCAAGGACCCCAATCGCCAGATGAAAAGACACTTGAAGGAGCAAGACCAGCAGTTGGAAGAGCTCAGCCAAAAGCTCAATAACCAATCAGGGATAGATTATAATTGCTGGTGATGTGCCCTAGGCCATCAGGATATTTACTATCATTTATGGTTTTATCTTTATTTAATAAACCATTTTATTTATCATGTTATTATTTATGCTCTTCTAATGTGATAAAAAGGTTTTTTTGAATAGTTTATTCTTCCTTATATCATTTAAGTATGTGACTTAAATAGTGAAACTATAAGGTGATAAGAATACTATTCTAAATTATCCCTAATCATTCATTATATGGAACGATAATGAAGTAAGATTAGTATATTGGTTGATTGATGATCACGTTTTACTGGTCATGGATATGAGATATCAAGTCAACATATACATACATGTAAAAGTACATTGTATTGGATCAACCCACCATGAGAGTATCATATGGATTCTGTTATGAATACTTCTCTTCATGATGTTGTTATTTTAGTTCTTTGACCTGATGACACTATGGATCCCTACATAGTGAATTTCATGTTTTGATACGGCTCTTCATCATCTTTAACCAGATGATCATAAGACTGTGATTGGATACGGAATAAACTACATTGAGGGATATGAGTGTTTGTGAAGAATTTGTCTCTCTCATTAATTTGAGAGAGATATTTTGGGCCCTCTTGAAGAGTGAGACTGAGAAAAGTACATGGCCATGCCCAAATGAATTGATAAAAGTTATCAGTAATATTTGGTTTATTCAGTCAAACTCTGGAATCAAGAAAACTTGTGATTAAACAATCTATGAGTGATGTGATCTATGCCTCATACTTAATCACTAAATATCGTATGACAAAGGGACTAGATAATTGACATTTACTAGGTAAAGTCGGATCGACGATCTTCACTCAATTTGGGTAGACATAATGTCTTGCTAGAGACCAATTATGTCTTATGGGCCGGAAAGGGTTTTAGTCCAACTGCCAACATTGAGTGAACCTACAGGGTCGCACACAAGGAATGACGCGTATGGGTTATGGGTTTAATTTATATAAACCCAGCAAAAATTATTTATATATTTATTATTCTTAAGTATTTAAGATTGATAAATATAATAAATAATAATCTTCACTATTGTGTCTTTTAGGAATCCTAATCAGATTAGGAGTCCCATTAATGAGAAGACGTGTCTTTTAGGAATCCTAATCAGATTAGGAGTCCCATTAATGAGAAGACATGTCTTTTAAGGAGTCCCATTAATGAGAAGATGTGTCTTTTAAGAATCCTAATTAGATTAGGAGTCCCATTAATGAGAAGACGTGTCTTTTAAGGAGTCCCATTAATAAGAAGATGTGTCTTTTAAGGAGTCCCATTAATAAGAAGATGTGTCTTTTAAGAATCCTAATTAGATTAGGAGTCCCATTAATGAGAAGACGTGCCTTTTAGGAATCCTAATCAGATTAGGAGTCCCATTAATGAGAAGACGTGTCTTTTAAGGAGTCCCATTAATGAGAAGATGTGTCTTTTAAGAATCCTAATTAGATTGGGAGTCCCATTAATGAGAAGACGTGTTTTTAGGAATCCTAATCAGATTAGGAGTCCTATTAATGAGAATATTCTTTTCTTAGAATAAGATATTTTTCATTATAAATAGATGTTGTTGCTCTCATCCAAAAAGACGACGCTTGCCGTCAACATTGGATTTGCAGAGAAACTCTGCGCACCAAATATACGAGAGCCTTTTAGTGAGATTATTCCTGAACTGATCTAGAAGAGTTCTAGAGAGTGCTAGCACACCGAGTCCCATTATGAAGTGGTCATTCGTGTGGATACCGTAGAGGGAGTTGTGGTTTCGCAGTACTTAAAGATCTGTCTCATCAAATATATATATATATATATATATATAAGGTACGATTCTCGTTCTCTAATCAATTTAATTGAAACACATGGATCCTTATGGGGATTTAGGTTATTTTTTTGCTGCATATCTTTAGTATTAGACCCCTAAATTCCCAACAATGATACCCGTCCACTCCTCACTCGTCGGATTATAGAAGAGCCTGTCTCTCACATGTTCCGTCTTCCCTAGCTGGATCCTTACGATGGCACTATGGATCCACTTGACCATCTAAAGAGTTATAAAGCTCTTATGCAAGTTCAGAGGGCGACTGATGTCCTCCTATGTATTGCTTTTTCTGTTACCTTTTGGAAGGTTGCGCATGCTTGGTATTCTCATCTACTCCCGCATCGCGTAGCATCGACTCCTTCCGACAGTTAGAAAAAACTTCTTAACGCATTTTGATGCTATTCAGAAGATCCTTCGGGTAGTGGATAGTTTGTTCTCCATTCAGCAGAAGAAAGAAGAACTTTTGAAGGATTTTGTGGCCCGATTCAAGATAGTAACCCTTGAGGTCTACCACCTCGATGATGTTGTGGCCACTTTGGCCTAAAGCAAGGACTCTGTCCCTCCTACTTCACCTATTCTTGGACAAAAGACCTTTCAGTTCTTATGCGGAGCTTCTAAGTCATGTGCAGAAATATATTCATGCCGACGAAGCTGATTTCACTCGAAGGACACTAAAAGAGGGTCTAGCAAAAAATCGATCCGCACGAAACCAAGCAGACCTCCTCTTAAGAAGCATGAGCCCCCATGCCGGTTAGATAATTGGCATTGAAACTTTGCCCTTAAAGAAGAGAACTTCACACTTCTCATCACTCCCAGGTCTCATATCCTTATGGAGATCGAAAGCAAGCCTTATTTTCGGCATCCTCCCCCATTGAGGACGGACGTTGCTCGCGATCGGAGTCGTTATTACCGCTTTTATAGAGACTACGACCATGATACTAAAGACTGAGATAATCTAAAGTGTGCCATCAAGGAGTTCATCCAGTAATGCTACCTCAAAAAGTTTGTCTGGAAGGAAGGGCCTCCGACTGTCCCAGTTCTAATAGGGCCTCCATCTGCTCAGGTTAACATCGATAATACTCCGATGGAACGAACAGTAGGCATGCTTTCCTGGGGGGTAGCTACGCCTTCTAAAAGATTAAAGGGCGAGGAGGGAATAGAAAATGTAATCCTTTTTCTAAAGGAAAGTTAGCAGGGAGGGCAATCTGAATGATGATAGCGTAATTATCTCTATGACAATCACTAAGCATCCTGTAAAAAGAATTTTGATAAATAGTTCTTATTTATGATGCCTTTGTTCGGATGAATTTACCTCTTTATGTCTTAGTAAAATAGAAAAAAAAAAAAAAAATAGACAGCTTCCACGTAGTCCAAGCAGGACAAGGCCTCCTAAACTCTCCCATGTATGCATGACACCACTACCGTTTTTGAAGACAACACGTGTTGACGTAAAAATTTCCACGGTTGAGCAGTGAAACACCACCTCTATTCTGCTGGAATATAAGCTTCTATCATTGTTGTATTGATCACCTAAATTACATATTATAAGCATCTATCAAAGAGATAAGACAAATATAAAATGAAATGCGAAATTTCATTCTTATATTAGCTAACAGGATCATTGGAACAAGAATACCTTGTTTTTATAAGGCCGACAGCAACATGAGAAGCAACCTCTCCTTAGAATAATTAATTAGGTGATCCAATCTACAATTGGCACTGGACTCGAATGGGACTCATTAGTATGAATCCAACCCAAACCCAACCCATCTTTAAGCCTGCCATTTATCTCGGCCATTCCTTAATTTTTATTAAGAAAAAAATTTGTGCACCATGCATAATGCAAGATGATTGCTTGATATGCATGCATGTGCTAAAAATATTTTTATTTTTTATATTGCATGCATGATTACACGCATGAAAAAATTTATGACTACGCAAAATACGTGCATTTCTACACCGCACGCGATACACAAAAAATTTTTCTTCTCACCGATGTACCTAAGTATAATATAAAATTTTAATCAGATTATAATTATTTTATGAAAGCTAGAATGAAAATTTTCATTTATGCACTTGACTATGGCCTATGGAGTATCATAGTAAATGGTCCCCACACACCCACGGCTTGATTAAATAACATGGAGATTCCTAAACCAAAAATGGAATGGATGAACATGATAAGAAATTGACACAGCTCAATGCTAAGACCATGAATGTTTATATTGTTCATTGAATGCTAATGAATTTAATCGCATATCTACTTGTTTATCTGCTAAGAAAATATGGGATAGATTAGAGGTTACATGAGGGTATCAATCAAGTGAAAGAATCCAAGATAAATATGCTTGTTTATAAATATGAATTATTTAAGATGGATTTTAGTGAATCAATTTCTGAAATGTTTACTAGATTTACTGATATTATTAATGGGCTTAAGAGCCTTGGTAAATCATATACTAATGCTGATCTTGTGAGGAAGGTATTACGATCTTTGCCTAGGTCTTGGAAGGCCAAAGTCATTGCTATTCAAGAGGCAAAGGATCTAAATGCTTTATCCTTGGAAGAATTGTTGGGATCCCTAATGACTATGAACTTCAAGTTAAGCAACATATTGATGAGGACGAGTCAAAGAAAAGAAGAACAATGGCTCTCAAAATTTTTAAACAAAAAAAAGAGCAAGATGAATCAGAGGATGAAAGTGACGATGAGGATATGACCTTCATTATTAGAAAGTTTAAAAGATTTATGCAAAGAAGAAAATTTAGAGGGAAAAGAAAACCATTTGTAAGAGAAGATGGAAATACAGAAAAAGAAAAAAAATTATCTGTTATGAATGCAAGAAGCTGGACACTTTAAATCGGAATGTCCACAACTTAAGAAAGGTCCCAAGAAATTCAAGAAGAAGGCAATGATGGCTATACGGAGTGATTCTAAAAATTCAAGCTTCGAGGAAGATGAAAAGAATGAAGCAGCTAATCTTTGCTTCATGACGGATAATGAGGAGGTATAACGAGGAGGTAAGTCCAAGTTTTCTTGATGACTTTTCATTTGAAGAATTGCATGATACTTTTTATGAGTTAGTTGATGATTTGCTAATTTTAGTTCTAAAAATAAATATTTAAAAAATCAAATGCAAAACCTAGTTTTAGAAAATAATAAATATATGGAAAAAATAAATCATTAAAGAAAGAAAATAAGGAGTTGAAAACTGAAGTTGACAGACTTAAACCTATAGTAGATAAGTTTATATTAAGTTCTTTAAAATTAAATATGATTTTAGATAGACAAAAAGCTATTTCTGATAGAGCAGGATTAGACTACAATCCACTTAGAAAACAAAAGTCTTTAAAAAATATTTTTATACATGCTGGTCAATCATCTAATATTACTTGCTTTGAATATGGTTTAAAGGGACATAAGTCCTATGCATGTGATAGTATTAGAAAGGTTTGGATTTCAAAAGGAACCATATTATCTAACCCCAAAGGATCCAAGAAAGCTTAGGTACCTAAGAGCAAGACGCGACATTTTGTTTGTAGGTATGTCTTGCAACTCGTAGATCTAAACGAAAGTGGTATCTTGATAGCGGGTGTTAAAGACATATGACAGGTGATGAATCATAGTTCATCACTTTGGAAGCTAAAGATGGAGGTATGGTCACCTTTGAAGATAATGGCTAAGGTAAAATTATTGGCATCGGTAAAATTGGTGTCACACCTCATACATATATTGATAATGTCTTGTTAGTTAGTGGTTTAAAGCATAACTTATTAAGTATTAGTTAATTATGCGACTAAGGCACTACAAGAAAATTTAAATATAGCAACGCCCAAATGCATCGCTAAACACCCTATAGCGACGCAATTGCGGCGTCACTACAAATGTCGTCGCAATCTCAATTTCTCGCAATTGCGTCGCTTAACAGCGACTCTCTGCAATGCAATAAATGCGTCGCAATATATATGATGCAATTAAATGTGTCACAATTGCGATGCAACATATGCGTCACTAATTTTAAAAATAATTTTTTAAAAATATTTGCAATGGAAAACCTCATCACAATTGCGTTGCTAATTAATTAATTTATTTTTTAAAAAAATTAATTAGCGATGCATTAGCGACTTAAATTGCATCGCTAATATTTCTAAATTATTATTATTAAATATTACGATGCATTTAGTTGCGTAATAATATTTAATAATAATATATTTTAGATATATTAGCGATGCAATTTTAGTCGCTAATACGTCGCTAATTAAATTTTTTTAAAAATATTGCGATGCCAGGTCATTGCGTCGTAATATTTAATAATAATATTTTAAAAATATTAGCGATGCAATTTTAATCGTTAATGTGTCGCTAATTATTTTTTTTAAAAAATAAAATATTAAAAATTAAAATGGTTAATACAATTTCGTTACATTTAAATATTGATCGAAACATTCTTCACTCATATTGATCCAAACAATAATCATTCAATTTCAAAAATAATTAATATATTAAAATTTTGAAGTTTTCATGTACAAAATATAAAAAGTAAAAAAAATACATCAAGAATCCGCGCAATCACGTGGAGGCTAGAACCCTGCGACATGCGGCTAACATATCCTGCAACTGACGCATCTGATCTTGCACGTCTGCAAGTTCCTGCTGATGGCCTCGATACGCTGCTCAAACTCGTGCTCGAACTCGTGCCGAACCTCCTGCCGAACCTCTAGACAAACGTCCTGCCGAACCTCCTCCGTAATAGATCTCCGAATGTCATCTAAACGCTCGGCAAGAATATCACCAGAATATCGCGAGCTGGAGGCTTGATGAGGAAAATATGCAGAAGCTCTAGTGCCCAGACCATAGACCCTGCGGTCTCGCAGCTGGGCACCAACAGCCTCCAAAAACATACGTCGACTCTCCTCTGTTGAGAGTTCGACGGGCGTCTCCTCATCAGTAGAGTCGACCTGCGATGCCTGGGAGCGAAGCTCCTCAACTCGTGTCTTTGAGTTATAAAATTAATAATAAATGAATCAATAAATTTCACTAAATAAAATTTTAGAAATTAAACAGATACTACATAAAGCTAATTTCTTACCGCAACCTTCCGTGATTGCGTATCGACCCAGGAACTATCCCTCCTGGTGTGTGTCGCCCTGAATAGACGAAACTCACCAGGATCTCCGCCCTCCTGCTCAGACTATAACAATAAAAAAATTGATATTAATGCAAATATTTGTAAATAACTAAATTAGTAATTAAATTATTTATGTTTTCTTACCATACGACGTCTGTTCTCCTGAATCGAAATGGAGCCCGAAGTGTGGCGGGAGAGACCCGTGCCAGGACCGACCCTCTCGGATCGGCGGTTCGTGCTGGCTGATGCGGACCTCCTGCGCCAGCCATCGGACTGCCAGGCCTGCTGCCACTCGTGCCAAATACCCTCTGGCACATGCGCAGGATGGTGACCCGATGACCTCCAACGATGAAGCATGTCGGAGTATCGGCATCCCGTAAGAGCCTCCCATGCTGCCCTAATGGCATCATGGCTGGCAGGGTCCCACGTAAACTTTTTCTGCATTAAAATAAATAGTTAGTTTCAGAATTTATTAAGATTAAGAAATTTTATATCAGTGATAAATTGTATTTAATAAGTTTACCTGAAACTCAGAAAAATAAAACTCCCTCATGGCTGGAGATACGTGGCGCCAATCGTAGCCACTGGGATCCACGCCTCTGAAATACGGAGCTGATGTGGCTCGATACATGATGCTGCTCAATAAATCTATTAAAAAAATGCATGTTTATAAGTAATTGACTTAAAACATAAACATATATTTTTAATTAGTACATACTTACAACCCCTGAGCATCCAGTCGAAGTACGGTGTGGCCGATGGTGGAAGAACTCTCGGAGGTATGTGCCGATCGGCTGGATGGTAATACCAATGCAGGATCACCGCCGACTGGTGGAGAGATCGAAGGCTGTGCGATGTATAGAGATCCGAACTCTCCATCTCCAAAGCTCATGTGATCTGATGCAGCAAGGCTACGTCCTTGCTCACTTCGTATATCATCGGTAGATCTACCTATGCCCGTCATATTGAAAATACTAAAGATTCATACAATTATATTACGATTAATGATTGACAATGTAAAAATTTAATACTTATAAAATAAAGTTGAATTTAAAAAAACCTCTATGTTTAATTGGCGTCATTTATTTCGTGAAATGTTGGTTTAACATCCGATGTCGTATCGGACTGCGATTCAGTTTCATTATCATCGGAAGGAAACCGAACATTTGCATCCGCAATTTCTTGGACATCACCATTTGGATCTCTAAGTGATATTTCAGGAGCCCTTGTGTCATCCTCAATTGCATGCATTTTCATCTCATCCTCTTGAATACAGGGCACTCGGCTGATTGACTTGATGAACTCTCCTCTAATACGATTATCGAACGTGGGACGATTTTAGAAATAGCCCACCAATCTCACTTGTCGTTGCGCAAACTTGGATATCCGCAGTAAAACACTTACTGAGCTTGGGATGCAAGGATGAATGGTTCATATTTTTGCAATCTTCGTCGATGGTTCACTTCAACAAAATTGTAGTCGTTATGAACCCTTTTGTCCACAGGAACTGTCGGATCAAACCAATCGCAACGAAACAATACGGTTCGTTTCATAGGCCAACCGGGATATTCAACTTCAACCACCTCTACTAACTTTCATAATAATTCTGCATATTTGCTCTAACACTTTCTTCTTTAACATATATGCCCCAGTTCTGTGTGCCTCTTGAAGCTGCTAATCGTTCAATCTGAAATTTGTACCCATTAACAAAATAGCCAGTAGATGTTGTTACGGTCTTCAATGGCCATTGCAATAGACATTTAATGAAAATATTGTCGGTTGTGGACCATGGACCGTTTACCTATAAATTAATAAGCTATTCACAACCAATTTGAAAAATAAAAGCCATTATTGAAATTGATTGAGTGATACTACTCACAAATTCATAAAACCAGTAAGCGAACTCCGTTTCTAACTTCTGCCCAATTGCAACTTGACTGATGTCGGGATTCATCTGTCATTGTCTATCACAATACATCCTTATGGGATGATAAGGATTAAAACTTATGTTAGCAATTAAATATTGTGATATACTATAATTTAAATTAGAAGTTTCAATTAAGCATTGAAGTATACACTTACTCAATATATGGATCGACTTCTCTATAGTTCATTAGGATGTAATAATGTGCTGCATTATACTCCATATCGCTAAGATTTCTTGACTTCTGCCCCCCAAATGAATGGCCGATACCTTTAAAAATTGATATTCTACCGTCATTAGGTTCTCCTTTGTCCACACATACGTCATCGTTACGACCAAGATTTCGGCTCCTCATGTGGACGTGACCCTCAAAGTAATGTGAGGCAAAAGCTAAAACTTCTTCGACCAAGTGTGCATTGCATATAGAACCTTCAACCCTTGTCTTATTACGCACATTATTTTTTAACTTCTTAAGGTACCTATATGTAAAGTTGAGACAAAAAATTAACCAATTTTCTCGCAATGAAATAATATTTGAAATGTCAACATGTCTTAATGATGTATATATTTACCTCTCGAAAGGATACATCCAGCAATACTGCACGGGACCAGCATGCTCGCTTCGTATGGCAAGTGAACCAGTAAATGCTCCATTGAGTCAAAAAAACTGGGAGGAAATATTCGCTCCAGCTTGCATAAAATAATTGGAATTTTCTCCTCAAGCCTTGCCATGGATGCAGAAGTAATGACTGCGGCAGATAACTCCTTGAAGAACAAGCTGAGCTCCGTCAATGCCTTACAGACATGTTGCGGAAGCAACTCACGAAAAGCTATAGGAAATAACCGTTGCATGAAAACATGGCAGTCGTGACTCTTCATGCCAAACAACTTGAGCTTATGCATGTCCACACACCTACCGATATTTGAGGCATAACCATTGATACGGCTGGCCGTTTCCCCGGGGTAGTATTATCTTCTGCGCAGTTTTCGAAAGCAATGATGTGACAACAAATCCAAAGCCTTCAGTGTCGGCCTCCAGTGTCGGTCTCCAGCATCGGACTCCAGCGTCGACCTCCAATGCCGGCCTCCAGCGCCGGCTTCCAGCGTCGGCCTCCAGCGCCGTCCTCCAGTGTCGGCCTCCAGCGCCGGCCTCCAGCGCCGGCTTCCAGCGTCGGCCTCCAGCACCGTCCTCCAGTGTCGGCCTCCAGTGTCGGCCTCCAGCAACAGCACCAAAGACCGACACCCAGCGTCGGCATCAAAGTTACACGTTAACACCAAAGACAGACGTCCAGCGTCAGCATCCGGTGCCGGCCTCCAGCGCCGGCTTCCAGCGTCGGCCTCCAGTGCCGTCCTTCAGTGTCGATCCTCAGCACCGACCTTCTGTGCTGGAACTCTGACTCCGGCCTCCTGCATTGGCTCCGGCCTCCGGCACCGGCTCCTAGCGTCGGCCCGCAGTATCTCCCACATAGACAATGTAATTTCATACAGCCGACCCCGCAATCTAAGCACCTCGCTCACCAAAATCATGGGCAAGTGTTAGCCTGATAGGCAGTTATCGCTATAAGCAGCCCTTATCTAGCAACAGTCCAACGACTTGCCGTTCGATGAAACATCACAACAGGACGGATTCGACGGTTCCAACAGACCGAGGTAAACGGGATCCCCAACAGGTATAAAAAGAGGACCCGTGCTCCATGCAAGGGGACTCTCTCTGGAACTTCCTCTAAAACAATTCTACAAAAATCATATCCCTGTTCGACGACTCACTAACTTGGGCATCGGAGGGTCCCCACCGGAACCACCGGTCTGGGACTTTTTGCAGGCTCCAGGAGGAAGACGGCGGTCTCTCTGCGCACACGGTGATCCTAGCCTGCCCGACGTTCATCATATGTGATTCGGCCGCAACAGATTGGCGCGCCAGGAAGGGGGGCAACCAGGTCAAAAATTCTCCCTGGAACCCCTCGATTTTGCAAAGGAAGCGATGGTGACTACGCGAGCACAAGAGGCCTCCTCCAGCCAGGCAGCCGGGCGCATCCCACTAGCTGAGCATTCGGAGGCCAATCTCCATGTTCCGCCCTTGCACCTACAAGCCAACCCGACCGGCTTGATGTTCTAGCCCATCAGGTCCAGGATCTGACGACGATGGTCCGGGGGCTGCAAGAGCGTTATTTGGCTACTGTAACTCAACCCCCTGTGATGGACGAAGGGGTGCGAGGAACAGTTCAGTCTCACCAAGGAGGGACCCCGCCTGAGGTCTCTCACCGCTCACCCCCCGAACCTCATCACCAAGGGACCTCGAAGCGACGACGGTCTCCCTCCCGCGCTCTGATCGTTCCCGCCACCGACTGGACGAAAAAGAACCCAAGCGGACGTGCTCTTTGCACCGGCGATTCCTTCAGCTCATTCTTCCAACTCATCTCGAGGTAACACTCCCCGAAAAACCACCCGTCGGGATGAGCAAAGGCTTGACGATTATCATCGACGGTTGGACGAGCTCAGCCGCCGGATCACCGATCCCTACGCGGCCGAGTATGAGCATCGCCCCCCGCTTTCTCGCCGTATCATGGAGGAACCGGTTCCACCTCGGTTCCGTCTCCCTCAGTTGGATCCATATGATGGACGACGGACCCCCTGGACCATCTGAAAGCTACAAAGTCCTCATGCAGGTCCAGGGGCGACGGACTCCTTGTTATGCGTCGCCTTCTCGGCCACGCTCCGTAAGGCGGCGCGCGTGGTACTCCCGTCTGCCCCCACGCAGCATCAACTCGTTTCGGCAACTTGAGCGATCCTTCCTGGCTCATTTTGATGCCTGTCGAAAGATCCCACAAGTTGCCGATAGCCTCTTTGCTGTCCAGCAGAAGAGTGGCGAGACCTTAAAGGATTTCGTTGCTCGATTTAAGGAAGCAGCGTTGGAGGTGTACAACCTGGAAGACTCTGTAGCCACCTTGGCCCTGAAGCGGGGACTTCGCCCATCCAGATTCGCCTACTCCCTAGATAAGAAGCCTCCGCGTTCCTACGCCGAGCTTCTGAGCCGGGCACAGAAGTACATCCCGCTGACGAAGCAGATTCTTCCAGGAGAGAAGTTGACAAGAACCCCGGTAATAAACCGCCGCCTACCGATCTCACCGGTGCACGACCTCGAAAGCCCGAGCCTCCACGACGCTCAGATCGCCGACCACAGGCGCTGGTTCCCAAAGAACAGTTCACTCCCCTCTGGCTCCCATCTCTCACATCCTACTGGAGATCGAGGAGGAACCCTATTTCAAGCGTCCGGTTCCCTTGAAGCCTGGGGCCCCCCGCAACAAGGAGTTTTACTGCCGATATCACCGGGACTACGGTCACGACACCGAAGACTACCGCCACCTAAAAAAGGCTATCGAGGAGCTGGTTCAGCAAGGTCACTGGGCAAATTTGTTCGACGGGGAAATCTCCCCGTGTCGGGTCCCCCGGTGCCCCAGGGTCACCCGGCTGGTGTGGATAATACCCAACTGAGAAGACCATAGCTATGATCTCCTGGGGAGCGGGCAGTGGTTCTAAGAGGCCGCGAGAGGGAATAGACTCTATAATACCTTTCTTCGGAAAGGATCTAGATGGGGTGGTTAATAAACATGACGACAACATCGTGGTGTCCATGACTATAGCTAAACACCCTGTAAAAAGAATTCTAATTGATAGTGGGAGCTCTGTAGATGTCTTGAGTTACGAGGCTTTTGTTCGGATGAACTTATCAAGGTCTTTACTCCGACCCGTTGCCACACCGCTAATGGGCTTCACAGGAGACTCAGTGAGCGTCGAAGGCAAAATTGCTCTCCCAGTCACGGCTGGAACTCCTCCGTGTCAGAGCACCGTGGTCATAAACTTCTTGGTGGTCCGGGTCCCGCTGGCTTATAACGCCATCTTAAGACCGGGGCTGAATCTGCTAGACGCCGTGATCTCCACTAAGAGATTATTGGTAAGGTTTCCCACCAATGAAGGGATCGGAGAAATGAAGGGGGAGCAAAGCCCACTTCCGCCTTGCTACCATCTGTCGCCCAGCCCGCTGAACGCAGAGTCAACGACAGCCCCTGAGTCGCTCGATCCTAGGGAGTTGGGAAGAAGGGGAGAGCCGGCAGAGCACCTTCTAACCCTCCCCATGGGTGATGACCCGGCAAGGACTGTTCAGCTAGGGGCGTCGCTCCCAGAAGAGGAACGCCATCAACTCCTTACTTTCCTGCGTGCCAACACCGACGTCTTCGCATGGTCATCCTCCGACATGCCGGGCGTCCCTGAAGAAGTAATCACCCATCGGCTTAACCTCAAGCCAGAGTGTCGGCCGTCTGACAGAAAAAGAGAAACTTTGCTCCAGACAGACAGAAAGCTATCGACGAAGAGATCCGCAAGTTAATGGCTGCGGGCCATATTCGGGAGGTCCACTATCCTGAATGGTTAGCTAATGGGTGCTAGTCCGCAAGGCCAATGGAAGCTGAGAATGTGTGTAGATTTCACCGACCTTAACAAGGCATGCCCCAAAGATAGCTTTCCCCTACCTCGAATTGATCAATTGGTGGACGCAACATCCGGCCATGAGGTCCTTAGCTTCATGGATGCTTTCTCCGGATACAACCAGATCCGGATGAATCCGGCGGATGAAGAAGCTACCTCCTTCATAACTGAAAAGGGTCTATACTGCTACAAGGTGATGCCTTTCGGATTAAAGAATGCGGGGGCCACTTACCAGAGGCTGATGAACAAGGTCTTTGAAGGACAGATAGGGCGTAATATGGAAGTATATGTGGATGACATGCTGATGAAAAGCGTTCATGCCAGCGACCACATCGCGGACTTGGCAGAAACTTTTGACAGCCTTCGTCGGTACCAGATGAAGCTGAACCCTCGCAAGTGCGCATTCGGGTAACAGCTGGGAAGTTTTTGGGTTTCATGGTAACCCGAGAGGGATTGAAGCAAACCCGGACAAAGTCCAAGCCATCTTGGACATGAGGCCTCCTGCCAACAAGAAGGAAGTACAACGCCTGACAGGAAGAATAGCCGCCCTAAGCCGCTTCCTATCCAAGTCCGCTGAAAGGTGTTTGCCTTTCTTCAAAGCGCTTCGTAGAATCAACAAGTTCGAGTGGACGAAAGAATGCCAGGAGGCGTTCGAAGGGTTAAAGGAATTCTTATCTACCCCGCCGCTGCTAGCAAGCCGACGGGTGGAGAAGAACTCCTTCTGTACCTCGCGGCCTCTCCTGAGGCTGTCAGCTCTGTGCTGGCCCGTGTGGACATTGATGGCACACAAAGGCCAGTATACTATACAAGTAAGGTGCTTCATGACGCAGAGACTCGATACTCAAACATGGAAAAAATCATCTTTGCATTAATCGTGTCTCCCAGCGTCTGCGGCCGTACTTCCAAGCCCACCCGATCGCGGTGGTCACTGACCAGCCTCTAAAGACAGTTCTAGCTCGTCCGGATACTTCCGGCCGACTGGCCAGTGGGCCCTCAAGCTGGCGGAGTTTGATCTGTCTTTCCGCCCTCATTCGGCCATGAAGTCCCAAGTCTTGGCAGATTTTTTGGTCGAATGTACTTGGGGAACAGAGTCACCTAAAGAACTTCCGGCGACCACTCAACCCCTTGGAACCGGCGATGATGAGTGGGTCCTTCACGTGGACGGGGCATCGAACTCTCAAGGGAGCGGAGCAGGCCTCATCTTGGCCAACTCGGATGGGGTGGTGACTGAGTGTGCACTTCGCTTCCTCTTTCCAGCCACTAATAATCAGGCGGAATATGAGGCTTTGTTATCCGGAGTAAGATTGGCTCGAGAGCTTGGGGTGAAACGCCTTAGGGCTTTTACCGACTCCCAACTGGTTGCCGGCCAGATTACAAAGGAGTACGAGGCAAAGGATCCCATCATGGCCCGCTACTTAGACGCGGTGCACTCAATGGTTTCCCCATTCACTCACTTCAGCATCAGCTACATTCCTCGACAAGAGAATGCTAGAGCCGACGCCCTATCCCATCTCGCTGCCTCAGCTGATGGGATGTTGGGAAAGGCTTATGTGGAGCACTTAGAAGCCCCAAGCATTGATGTACCAAGAGAAACTTTGCCAGTGGAGCAGGAGCCCTCCTGGATGGACGCCTACGTTCAATACTTTACTGAGGGCATCCTCCCAGAAGACCCTGCCGAAGCAAGGAAACTTAAAAGATGAGCCCCAAAGTTCTTCCTCATGGAGGGAAAGCTCTACCGAAGGTCATTCTCATACCCTATCCTTAGGTGTGTCGGTCCCACCGACGCCAATTATATTTTGCAGAGATACACGAGGGGATATGCGGAAGCCATCTGGGGGGCAGGGCCCTTGCATATAAAGCCCTACGTCAGGGGTATTATTGGTTGACAATGAAAGAGATGCATCTGAGCTCGTTAAAAGATGTGACAGCTGCCAGCGTCATGCCAACGTCCAACACCAACCGGCATCCCAGCTGACCCCTCTAGCTGCACCGTGGCCCTTCGCACAGTGGGGCATGGACATCCTGGGACCTTTCCCTCCTGCCTCCGGACAACGTAAGTTCCTAGTTGTGGCCGTCGATCATTTTACTAAATGGATCGAGATGGAAGCTCTCGCTAAGATCACGGAAGCCAAAGTAAGGGCTTTCTTTTGGAAATCCGTGGTGTGCCGGTTCGGTTACCGCACACCCTAGTTACAGACAACGGCCGACAGTTTGATAACACGGCCTTTCGAATTCTGCGAGGGCCTGGGCATCCGTCACCGATTCACCTCTGTAGGGCATCCCCAAACCAATGGCGCAGCTGAGGTGACCAATCGCATCATCCTCCAAGGGCTCAGGGCTCGGCTAGATAGCTGTAAAGGGCGCTGGGTGGAAGAACTTGCTAGTGTGCTGTGGGCCTACCACACGACACCGCGAGCACCCACAGGGGAAACCCCTTTCAGCTTGGTCTTTGGGACCGAGGCGGTCATCCCCGTGGAAATAGGAGCTCCTAGTCCCCGGACGAATTATACCACGAAGAAAGCAACTCAAACCAGCTAAGGGCCGATCTGGATTTGGTGGAAGAATTGCGAGATCAAGCGCAACTTCGTATGGCGGCGTTCCGTCAGCGAGTGGCCAAACACTACAACTCTCGGGTGCGACCCAAAACATTCCGGCCAGGAGACCTTGTCCTACGAAGAGCTGAAGTATCAAAGCCGACGAAGGGGGCAAACTAGCACCAAAATGGGAAGGACCATACCGTGTCAAGGAGGTGCTCCACCATGGGGCGTATAAAGTCGAAGAGCTAGACGGGAAACCGCTCCCTCAAACTTGGAATGCCGACAATTTATGCCGGTACTATCAATAGAACTCCATCGTTATTAATTTGAATCTGTTTGATGCATGAATAATAAACATGTTCTTATTTTCGAATGAGTATGTTTAACAAAAGACCAACTCCGTGTTGGCACCAAAGACCGATGCCAGCGTCGGCACAAAGACCAACTCCGTGTTGGCACCAAAGACCGGCGCTAGCATCGGCATAAAGACCATCTCGCGTTGGCACCAAAGACCGGCGCCCAGCGTCGGCAACAAAAGACCAACTCCGCGTTGGCACCAAAGACCGATGCCAGCGTCGGCACCAAAGACCAACTCCGCGTTGGCACCAAAGACCAACTCCGCGTTGGCACAAAAGACCGACGCCAGCGTCGGCAACAAAGACCAACTCCGCGTTGGCACCAAAGACCGACGCCAGCGTCGGCACCAAAGACCAACTCCGCGTTGGCACAAAAGACCGACGCCAGCGTCGACACCAAAGACCAACTCCACGTTGGCACAAAGACCAACTCCGCGTTGGTACCAAAGATCGGTGCCAGCGTCGGCACCAAAGACCAACTCTGCGTTGGCACCAAAGATCGGCGCCAGCGTCGGCATAAAGACCAACTACGCGTTGGCACAAAGATCGATGCCAGCATCGGCACCAAAGACCAACTCCGCGTTGGCACCAAAGACCGGCGCCAGCGTCGGCATAAAGACCAACTACGTGTTGGCACAAAAGACCGGCGCCCAGCGTCGGCGACAAAGACCGGCGCCAGCGTCGGCATAAAGACCAACTACGCATTGGCACAAAAGACCAACTCTGTGTTGGCACCAAAGACCGACGCCAGCATCGGCATAAAGACCAACTACGCGTTGGCACAAAAGACCGGCGCCCAGCGTCGGCGACAAAGACCGACGCCAGCGTCGGCATAAAGACCAACTACGCGTTGGCACAAAAGACCAACTCCGCGTTGGCACCAAAGACCGACGCCAGCGTCGGCACCAAAGACTAACTCCGCGTTGGCACCAAAGATCGGCGCCAGCGTCGGCATAAAGACCGGCGCCAGCGTTGGCAACAAAAGACCGGCGCCAGCGTTGGCAACAAAAGACCAACTCCGCGTTGGCACCAAAGACCGGCGCCCAGCGTCGGCAACAAAAGACCAATTACGCGTTGGCACCAAAGACCGGCGCCCAGCGTTGGCAACAAAAGACCAACTCCGCGTTGGCACCAAAGACCGGCGCCAGCGTCGGCACCAAAGACCAACTACGCGTTGGCACCTAAGACCGGCGTCCAGCGTCGGCAACAAAAGACCAACTACGCGTTGGCACCTAAGACCGGCACTTAGCGTCGACAGCAAAGATTAACTATGCGTTGACACTAAGGACTAGCGCCCCGCGTTGGCAATAGCAACTGACACCCGCGTTACCACCGAATATTGGCCTTGTCAACACTTAGGACAGCATCACGGCTCGCGATCCTATTTAGCGTAACCTACGGTACATAATCCTATCAATTGGCGGTTCACAGCAGTTTGAACAAATGAAGTTAATCATAGTCTAAGGGGTGAAAGAGATTGAAAACATTCATTGATAGTAAAGGTTATAAAATTGCTGACTCAGGTCAGGCACAACCAATACAAGGAGAAAAACCAAAAGCTGTTAATGACCATCCGGAGCCAGGGCGTCATCCTCAGGGACATCGTCGGGCTTCAGCCCCTCGATATCCTCTAGGTCGTAAAGCTCCTGGATTTTATCTTTACAGTCTTGGAAGCCGGCGTCATAAGCTAGCGCCGCTGACTCGGTTACATCATTGTCAAAGGCTTCGGATTTCTTATAATCTTCTACGGCATCGGCCCCTTTCTTTTCAGCCTCGATGGCCCTCCTCTGGGCCTCCGTCACTGTCGCCTCCAAATCCGCAATTTTAGTTACGTATTGGCGGGTGGCTTCCTTGGCCGCATTTGTCTCAGCGAAGGCAGAACTCAGTTGAGTCTTTAAAACACATACCTCCAGTTCTGCCGCCCCCAGCTTCTCCTCAGCTGCTCTTTGTTTTTCCTCTGCCACCTGAGCATTGTCCAGCTCATTGGCGGTACGACGCTGAGCAACCTCTAGCGCATATTCAGCCTTTTCGGCTATAAACCGAGCAACCTCGATCTCACCCTTCAGGGTGGCCCTAGTATCCTCTAGAGCCATTGCCGCCTTCTCTGCTTTGACTTGGAGGGAGACCATCTCCTCCCGCGCTTGTTCAATGGCGGTGTCGCTCAGAGTCCAGAGGTTTTTAAGGGCGACAAGAGAATTCAAGGCCTGAAAAAAAAAAAAAATATATCCAGATTTAAGGAAAGGAAAGAGGGGAAGAAAAAGGACAATAATGGCACAGAAACTCACCCAGAGATGCGCCACCGAAGCTTCACGAAAAAAGGTAACACACCCTTGTCCTCAAAGGTATTCTTGCACCTCATCCACCGAGGCTTCCTCTATGATCCGTGCAGCCCAACGGCTATGGTTTGCCAGCAGCGACTGGAAGGAAGGATCGACGCCCCTCTCTTCCCTGGACGTCGGCCCTACAGAGGCTGATTCCGCCCCTGAGCCTGCCACCTCCGGCTCTTTCGCTGGCGGAGGCGCTTCGGCTGTCGCCCCCGCGGGGGCAGGGCAGCGATTGGAGTCGCCAAAGTTTTGTCCATCTCTTTGAACGTGGGAGACGGCGTCTCCCCCTCGGGAGATAAGTCGAGCAAGATAATCGGAGGAGCCGAAGCTGGAGATTCTCCCTCCGGTGGGTTCCGTCCCACATCACCGGCCTCGGCCTTCACCGCATCTGCCGTGATGGGTTTGTCGGCTTGGATTTGAGCCGCCTCGCTTACGCGCAAGGATTCCACTGTTTTGGCCCCCTGGGCCTCGGCCTCCTCAGCGTCGGCCCTTTTGGGGCCGCCCTTCTTCAAGACCTTGGCACGGAGGGGCTTCACGACTTTAGCCCCTTCGGTGTCGACCTCCCCAGCGTCGGTCTCCCTAGCGCCAACCCTCCCAGTGTCGGCCGTCCTGGGAACTTTAGCGGCGGCCCTCCCTTGGCAGGAGGCGCAGTCCTGGCAGCCTTCCTCTTCTTGGCGGCCACCTGTTTAAGCTTATGCAGCGTCGGCGCCATCCCTACACAATCAAAGGATAGTTAAAAAAAAAAAGAGAAGCAGAGGAGAAGAGAGGCGAGTAGAACTCACCCCTCGCGGGAATTAGACCGGCGCGGTGAAGATTCTCCTCGGCTAGAAGCTTATTACACCGAGGAATGTCGGCAGTCAGAAGCTGCCCAAACGCCATCCGGTCTCGTGGAAGGATGGAGGGGTCCCTATTGGCGTCGATGTTGGGTATCCCCCAGCTTCCACGAACCCCGCTGATGTCCGCAAAGAAAAACTTGTCCTTCCACCCTTTAACGGAGGAAGGAAGGCACAGTTTAAGAATCCTATTGGACCTAGGGGTGAAGGACCACCACCCCGACTGTTTGCGAAGGGTATAGAAGCTGCGGAATAGGGAAATACTAGCCTCAATACCCTGCAGGTGGTAGAGTACTAAAAAACCAACAATGGTTCGGATGGAGTTGGGAACTAGTTGGGAAGGGGTCAAGGAGTAACGGTCTAAAAGATTAAGAATGAAAGGGTGGATCGGTAACCGGAGCCCGGCCTTAAAAAAGGCTCCGTACAAAGCAACCCTTCCGGAACGGAAAGAGGTTACCCTGTCGTTAGGGGTAGGAAAGAACAGATGAAGGTCGGGAGGGAAGCCATACCTGGCCCTTAAGTTTGCCATGTCTTGAGCAGACATGGAGGATGCAGTCCCTTCGGGGGACTCCTTGGCAACCCTAGAAGGACCAGCAGCCGCCGACCGGTTCCGGACGGAAGTCCGTCCGCCGGCCGGACGAATCCCGGTTAGGGGACGATTGACTGGTCGTTGCTCCGGTGAGTGGTTAGAGGAAGGGGTGGACCATTGGCTGGACAGTGAATCGGAAGTCTTGGAAGGACGGTGGGAACCCCCCCAGGAACCGAAAATGGAGCAAGAAGGAGAGGAAGCCATGAGAACTAACCTGAAAAGAAAAACTCGGGCCAAGAACAGAGCACGGAGAGAACGGACGAGAGATAGAAACGCTGGCGGACTCAAAAGGGGGCAATGGCGGAAGAAGTGGGGAAGATAGGAAGATAAGGGCTATTTGTCCTCATGACGCCACGCCACAATCGTCCGATCTGACCACGCATCTATCTTCAGTTGGGAGGCGCTTCGACGACCTGCCAATGCGATAAGCTCGAAAAGACCACCAGTGAAAAAGGGGGCGTTAACCTCATCGCAATGATACCGTTCGCCTTTTCATAGCATTGCCCGAGGGAAATCCTCCCTAATCCCAACAAAGCAAATGATGGCGCGAAAGCTGGCCACCTAGAGGATATTCACACCCCTTTCGCGGGTAAGTAAACGCTCACCCATCTCAGGGGTGGGGGGCATCTGATACGGCTGGCCGTTTCCCCGGGGTAGTATTATCTTCTACGCAGTTTTCGAAAGCAATGATGTGACAACGAAACCCAAAGCCTCCAGTGTCGGCCTCCAGTGTCAGTCTCCAGCATCGGACTCCAGCGTCGACCTCCAGTGCCGGCCTCCATCGCCGGCTTCCAGCGTCGGCCTCCAGCGCCGTCCTCCAGTGTCGGCCTCCAGCGCCGGCCTCCAGCACCGGCCTCCAGCGCCGGCTTCCAACGTCGGCCTCCAGTGCCGTCCTCCAGTGTCGGTCCTCAGCACCGACCTTCTATGCTGAAACTCTGACTCCGGCCTCCTGCATTGGCTCCGGCCTCCGGCACCGGCCCCTAGCGTCGGCCCGCAGTATCTCCCACATAGACAATGTAATTTCATACAGCCGACCCCGCAATCTAAGCACCTCGCTCACCAAAATCACGGGCAAGTATTAGCCTGATAGGCAGTTACCGCTATAAGCGGCCCTTATCCAGCACAGTCCAATGACTTGCCGTTCGATGAAACATCACACAGGACGGATTCGACGGTTCCAACAGACCGAGGTAAACGGGATCCCCAACAGGTATAAAAAGAGGACCCGTGCTCCATGCAAGGGGACTCTCTCTGGAACTTCCTCTAAAACAATTCTATAAAAATCATATCCCTGTTCGACGACTCACTAACTTGGGCGTCGAAGGGTCCCCGCCGGAACCACCGGTCCAGGACTTTTTGCAGGCTCCAGGAGGAAGACGGCGGTCTCTCTGCGCACACGGTGATCCTAGCCTGCCTGACGTTCATCATATGTGATTCGGCCGCAACAACCATCTGAAAATTTTAACCCTCTAAGCCAGTTACATAAAACTTCTCGTGAATTTCTGTCAAGAGTGTAGCAGGCTTTAGGATAGGTCCGGTCGGCACTCCGCCTTAAATCACCTCTTCTGCAATACGGATTAAGTTCTTCTCTTGACTTTGTAGTGTCTTTGGTTTTTCCCGGGATGTTTAGCACCATGTTAAATATGTTGTCAAAGAAATTTTTCTCGATATGCATAACATTCAAGTTGTGCCGGATGAGATTGTGCTCCAATAAGGCAAATCCCAAAATATACTCCGCTTCTTCCAGTTATGTTCTTTTATATACGGCCATTTATTCTATTTGCATCCGGTTCCCAAGCATACCTCAACCCCAAATGCTCTATAGTATCAAATATATCCGTGCTGGACCTAACCGGTTCGGCAAATTTTGTGACTGCTTTGTTCTTTCGGAAGGCAATCAAGTTACGCCTGTAAGAATGATTTGGGGGCAAGAACTTCCTATGATTATCAAACCATGACTGCTTACCACTCTTCTGCAATGTAAATGCATCCGAATCATACATGCAATGAGGGCATGCCAGACGTCCAGCAGTGCTCCAACCAGACAACATTGCATATGCCGGGAAGTCACTTATTGTCCACATCAAAGCAGCTCTCATGATGAAATTCTGTTTCATAGAAATGTCGTAGGCTATGACTCTTGTTTCCCACAACATTTTCAATTTGGCCACCAACGGTTGCAGGAAGACATCAATATTTTCCTTTGGATTTGATGGTCCTGGAACCAAAACTGTCAAAAATATTGCAGTATCTTTCATGCACTTCCATGGAGGAAGGTTATATACAGTCAGTATCATAGGCCAACATGAATACTGTTGCCCGCTTGACCGAATGGTTGGAATCCATCGGTACAAAGACCTAATCTCACATTCCTATATCTTCAGCGAAATCAGGATGATTTTCATTGAAATGCTTCCAAGCTTTTGAATCTGATGGATGCCGCATTTCATCCTCTTTGGATTCATGTTCGGCATGCCATCTCATATCAGCAGTTGTAGCCTCAGATTGTATAATCTCTGCAGGCGTGGAGTAAGAGGAAAGTAATGCATCCTCTTGTAATAAACAATTTTCCTCCTACTTGTACTAGCTCCCCCTTCGCCATTTTTGTACCTCGATTGCCCACAAATCTTACACATCTCAGCTCTGAGTCTTCACCCCAATATATCATACAATTGTTCAAGCAACAATCATCTTATTAACCGGGAGCCCAAGCCTACACAACTTCTTCGTTGAGTAAAAACTGTCTGTTACAACATTATCATTTGGCAAAATTTCCTTGATTAACCCAGCTACAGAATTAAACGCCTTTTCTGATAATCGATATTCTGCCTTAATATTCAACAACCGAGTAGCCGTAGACAACTGGGAATAACCCTCACAACCAGGATACAATTCTTGATTTGCAGCCGCAACATATCATAAAATTGCTGTGCATCTGGATTTGGTTCTTCCATAAATGTATTCTGATTGAATTCATTATCCGATGCATTCATCACCATTTCTTCATATGTGTTTAAATTCACAAATGGTTCATCTTCGGGAATTGACACTTGTTGGCTTGTAACAACTACCGAAATTTTCTTCGGTTCACCATGACAGTACCAAACATCGTAATCAGGAACAAACCCCTTTTTATACAAATGCACCTTAACAGTTTCAACATCTCTGTAGGCTTTATTCTGACACCTGTGGAAGTTGCATGGGCACCTAATCCTATGCCCATCCATCCATTCAGGTTGGCTACATGCAAATGCGATAAATTCTCCCAATCCATTCAGAAAATCTGGATTAAGCAAGCCATCTTTTATCCTTGCATACATCCACGAGCAAGCCCCGCTCATTTTTGACCGACTTATACAGTTTCTGGTATACCATTAAAGGAAACCACAATATAAAACTATATTAGCATTAGTACATATATAACTAAATTATTTCTTTAACTCAACTAAGGTAAATAACAACTACTTAAATCATTTATAACTAAACCAATTTTCTTTTACACAATTAAGGTCCCTACCCTGTAAGGCCGGGCCACGGCTACGATCCTTGCCACGTGCTAGCAAGGACCGAGGCACAGGTTCATGCCAGGCATAATGCTAGGGATTGGGTTCGGGCCGGGCCGCAATGCGGTCCGTTCAATCATCGAACTTCACAAGCAATCAAGTGTCCTAAATTAATTCCACCTTCACTCCATGTCTAAAAGGTAAGGCCCTACCCCATTCAAGAATATTTTTTGTGATATGTTATTCTGCTATTAATTATCATCGATGGTTTACGTTAAAATTTCAGCAGCATTTCCCCATATATTCTCCTAAATGTGTGGCATATATGCCACACTAGGAGAATGCATGAGCAAATACAAACCGCAATCTCAACCAACGATGATCAATAGTAGGCTAACATATCGCAAAAAATATTCTCAAACTGTCCACCAGGACAATTTAAGAATTTGCAAGACTAAGTCTTACAAATTCTCAAACGGGTCTAAAGGTTATAGTGCTGTGATTAATAATATGGAAATCCGAAGACAATCGAACTTATGCTTGTTATTCATAAATTCTTGTTAATTATACACATATAGGAATAGTGTTATATATATAACTGACTTCTTAAGATTATTATGTCCATATAAATATTTGTGAAGTCTAAAATATAAATCATTGAACCTGCTAAATTATTGCTGAAAATTAAATAAAACTACAACAAGACTTTCATTCTAGCATTACATAATTTAATGCATCATTCAATTTGAAGCAGAATGTAAATAATCACGACATAACAATTGTAAATAACTACAAATGCACATATATTATTGCATAAACAGCTGTAAAGAAACCCTAATATAGAATTAGGTCTTTTTTAACCCTTAACTAAGAGTGACAATAGTAGTCTAAAAACATGTTATTGGATATGAAACATAAACATAATAATATTTTTTAATTAAATAATGATGATCATTAATAATCTAAATCATTGAATATGATGTTACTATTTCTAAACATTTATACATAAAAAAATTATAAGATTTAGATACTTTTAACCGCATTAAGTGATCAAAAAATGGATTGTTTAAATTAATAACATCAATTTTTTTAACTTGCCCCACCTCGCCAACAAATTTTTTTTTAAAAAAAAGTGGCGGTGGCCAGGCCGTCGTCGGCCACGGCGGCGGCCCCGGCCATGGCCTGAGACGATGGCCATGGCCGCTGCCGTGGCCGTGGCCTCACGGAGACGGGAGGGCGGGGGGGGGGAGGGGGAAAAACCCCACCACCCCAAATTTTTTTTTAAACGGTGGCCTGGTGTGGCCTCACGGAAACGGGAGGGCGGGGGGGGGGGGGGGGGGGGTGGGGGAACCCCACCATCCCATTTTTTTTTTTAACGGTGGCCTGGCCATGGTGGCCAGGCCGCCGCCGTGGCCTCACGAAAACGGGAGGGCTGGGGGGGGGGGGGGGGGGGAAAAACCCCACCACCCAAATTTTTTTTTTTTTTAACGGTGGCCTGGCCTGGCCACCGCCGGCCACGGCCGGCGTGGCCTGAGACGACGGCCACGGCCGCCGCCGTGGTCGTGGCCTCACGGAAACGGGAGGGTAGGGGGGGGAGTGGGGGAGGGGGCTTACCTCGCCGGGGGAGGGGGGGCTGCCACCGGTGGCTCCTAATGCCGGGGGAGAGGGCGGGGGGAGGCGGAGGAGGGGGACGGCGGATTAGGGTTAGAAGAGGAAGAAGAAGAGGCCAGGGGGCCGGCCACGACTCAGATTATATACTATGGTTTAGCGATGCAATTTTGCGTCGCTAAACCCCTGCTATTTTTTTTAAAATTTATTATGGATTAGCGACGCAATTATGCATCGTCGCTAATTTATCTTTTTTATTATTTTCTGGGAAACTTAGCGACGCAAATAATTGCGTCGCTAATGAGTCGCTAATTTGGCTGCATTGACCGGCGGAAATATTTTTTTATTTCAGGGAAATTACGTCGCTAATGCGTCGCAATTTTTTTATTTGATAATTATATTTAATAAAAATTATTTTTTCTAAAAATAATTGCGATGCATATGGTTGCGTCGCAATATTTTATTTTTAATTTTGTATAATATTTATTTTTTTAAAAAAAACTTCGTGACGCAATAGATGCATTGCAAAGTTAATAATTATTTTTTTTAATTTTTGGTTTATTACGTCGCTAATGCGTCACTATTTAATGTAATTTAATTTTTTTAAAACTTTGCGATGCAATGATTTGCGTCGCAATATTTTTATTTTATAATTATATTTGATAAAAATTATTTTTTCTTAAAATAATTGCGACGCATATGGTTGCGTCGCAATGTTTTATTTTTAATTTTTTATAACATTTATTTTAAAAAAATATTACGACGCAATAGATGCATCGCAAAATAAAAAATTATTTTTTAAAATTTTCTAGTTTATTGCATCGCTAACGCGTCGCTATTTAACATAATTTATTTTTTAAAAAAATATTTACGATGCATAGATTTGCGTCGCAATATTTCTATTTGATAATTATATTTGATAAAAATTACTTTTCTTAAAATCATTGCGACGCATATGGTTGTGTCGCAATGTTTTATTTTAAATTTTTTTATAATTTTTTTAAAAATATTGCGATGTAAAATATGCATCGCAAAAATTATTTTTTTTTTAATTTTTTGGTTTATTGCATCGCTAATGCATCGCTATTTAACATAATATGTTGGATCGATCCGATCGGCGACGATCCAACGGTTGTGATGATCCAAGCCCTAATCCCGATCGGCGATGACTGATCTCAGGTCGTTGCAATCGGTCCGATCGGCGATGATTCGACGGTTGCGATCGATCCAAGCCTTAATCCCGATCGACAATGACCGATCTTCGACCATCGCGATCGGTTCGACCGGTGACGATCCGATGTTGCGATCGATTCAAGCCGTGATCTCGATCGGCGACGATCAATCTCGGACTGTCGCGATCGATCCGATCAGTGACGATTCGACTGTTGCGATCGATCCAAGCCTTGATCCCGATCAGCGATGACCGATCTCGGACCATTGCGATCAATCCGATCAGCTATGATTCGACGGTTGCGATCGATCCAAGCCATGATCCAGATCAGTGACGACCGATCTTGGACCGTTGCAATTAGTCCGATCAGCGACGATCGGATGGTTGCGATCGATCCAAGCCCTGATCCCGATCGGCGACGACCGATCTCCGACCGTCGCGATCGATCCGATCGGCAATGATCCGACGGTTGCGATCGATCCAAGACCTGATCCCGATCGGCGATGACCGATCTCGGGCCATTGCGATTGGTCCAATCGGTGACGATCCGACGGTTGCGATCGATCCAAGCCATGATCCCGATCGATGACGACCGATCTCCGACCATCGCGATTGATCTGATTGGCGACGATCCAACGGTTGCGATCGATCCAAGCCTTGATCCCGATCGGCGATGACTAATCTCGGGTCGTTGTGATCGTTCTGATCGGCGACGATCCGATGATTGCGATCAATCCAAGCCATGATCCCGATCTGCGATGAACAATCTCGGACCGTTGCGATCGATCCGATTGGCTATGATCCGATGGTTGCGATCGATCCAAGCATGATCCCGATCGGCGACGACCGATCTTGGACCGTTGTGATCGGTCCAATCAGCGATGATTTGACGGTTGCGATCGATCCAAGCCCTGATCCCGATCGGCAACGACCAATCTCTGACCGTCGCGATCGATCTGATCGGTGACGATCTGACGGTTGCGATCATCCAAGCCCTGATCCTGATCGACGACGATCGATCTTGGACCGTTACGATCGGTCCGATTGGTGACGATCCGACAGTTGCGATCGATCCAAGCCCTGATCCCGATCGACGATGACCTATCTCCGACCGTCACGATCGATCCGATCAGTGACGATCCGACGATTGCGATCGATCCAAGCCCATGATCCCGATCAGCGACGATCGATCTGGGACCGTCACGATCGATCCGATCGGCACGATCCGACAGTTGCGATCGATCCAATTCATGATCCCGGTCGGCGATGACCGATCTCGGACCGTTGCGATCGGTCCGATCAGCGACGATCCGACGGTTGCGATCAATTCAAGCCCTCATTCTGATCGGCGATGACCGATCTCTGACCATTGCGATCGATCCAAGCCGTGATCCCGATCGATGACGACCAATCTCCGACATCATCGATCGATCCGATCGGCGATGATCCGACGGTTTCGATCAATCCAAGCTATGATCCCGATTAGCGACGATCGATCTTGGACCATCGCGATCGATCCAATCGGCGACGATCCGACGGTTGCGATCGATCCAAGCCATGATCCCGATCAGCGACGATCGATCTCGGACCTCGCGATCGATCCAATCGGTAACGATCCGACGGTTGCGATCGATCCAAGACATGATCCCGGTCGGCGATGACGATCTTGGACCGTTGCAATTGGTCCGATCGGCGACGATCCGATGGTTGCGATTGATCCAAGCCCTCATCCCGATCGGCGACGACCGATCTTCGACCGTTGCGATCGATCCGATGGTTGCGATCGATCCAAGCCGTGATCCCGAACGGCGATGATCGATCTTGGACCGTCGCGATCGATCCAATCAGCGACAATCCGACGGTTGCGATCGATCCAAGCCTGATCCCGATCGGCGATGACCGATCTCGGATCGTTGCGATCGGTCCGATCGGCAATGATCCGACGGTTGCGATCGATCCAAGCCATGATCCCGATCGGCGACGATCGATCTCAGCCATCGCGATCGATCCAATCGGAGATGATCCGACGGTTGCGATCGATCCAAGCCATGATCCCGATCAACGATGATCGATCTCGGACTGTCGCGATCGATCCGATCGGTAATGATCCGATGGTTGCGATAGATCCAAGTCATGATCTCGATCGACAACGACCGATCTCTGGCCATTGCGATGCTCCGATCGGCAACGATCCATGGTTGCGATCGATCCAAGCCCTGATCCGATCGGCGACGATGATCTCCGACCATCGCGATCGATCCAATCGGTGACGATCCGACAGTTGCGATCGATCCAAGCCCTGATCCCGATGGCGATGACCGATCTCGGGCCGTTGCGATCGGTCCGATCGATGACGATCCGACGGTTGCGATCGATCCAAGCCCTGATCCCGATCGGCGACGACCGATCTCCGACCGTCGCGATCGATCCAATCGGCAACGATCCCACGGTTGCGATCGATCCAAGCCATGATCACGATCGGCGACGATCGATCTCGGACTGTCGCGATCAATCCAATCGGCGATGATCCGACGGTTGCTATCGATCCAAGCCGTGATCACGATCGGCGACGATCGATCTCGGACCGTCGCAATCGATCCAATAACGATGATTGGATGGTTGCGATTGATCCAAGCCGTGATCCCGATCAGCGACGACCGTTCCGACCCATGTACCAAAAAAATTTTTTTAAAACAATTGCAACGCATTTCATTGCGTCGCAATGTTTTATTTTTAATTTTTTTATTATATTTTATAAAATTTATTTTTTTTAAAAAATTACGACGCATTATTTGCGTCGCTAAATTAAAAATTAATTTTTTAATTTTTTGATTTATTGCGTCGCTAATGCATCGCTACTTAACATAATTAATTTTTTTTAAATATTGCGCCGCAATCAAATGCGTTGCAATATTTTTATTTCATAATTACTTTAATTTTTTATAAAATTTATTTTTAAAAAATATTACGACGTAATACTTGCGTCGCTAAATAAATTTTTTTAATTTTTTGTTTTATTGCGTCACTATTTAACCTAATCAATTTTTAAAAATATTGCGACACTGAATTGCATCGTAATATTTTTATTTCATAATTATATTTATAAAAATTAATTTAATTTAAAATAATTACGATGCAATACTTGCGTTGCTAAATTAAAAAATTATTTTTTTTAATTTTTTGGTTTATTGCGTCGCTATTGCGTCGCTATTTAACATAATTAATTTTTTTAAAATATTGCGATGCATTTGGTTGCATCGCAATATTTTTATTTCATAATTATATTTTATAAAATTTAATTTTAAAAATATTACGACATTATTTGCATCGCTAAATTAAAAAAATAATTTTTTTGATTATCTGGTTTATTGAGTCGCTAATGTGTCGCTAATTGAGTTGCAATTTTTTTGTTGTCATGGAGGCGTCGCAATTTGGTCGCAATTTAGCGACGCAAGAATGCGTCCCTAAATTGCGTCGCTATTTCAGTATTTTCTTGTAGTGAGGTTTTAAAGTAATTTTTGAATCATCTGTTTGCATTGTTTCAAATCATAATTGCTTGAAACTTATGGTCATAGGCATGTGAATGTTTATACTATTGACTTAAATGATTTAAATGACCATGACTTTGATTGTCTAATTGCTATGAATGCTAAAATTGATGAATCTAGTTGGTTATGGCATCATAGACTTACTCATGTTAGCATGGATCTTCTTTCAAAACTATTTAAAAAGGATTTAGTTAAAGGTTTACCAAAATTGAATTTTAAAAAAGATAAGATTTGTGATGTATGTCAACTTAGAAAATAAACTAAAATTTTATTTAAATCAAAAAATATAATTTTAACTACTAGGCCATTAAAATTGCATATGCATTTACGATTTTGTAATTATCGATGATTTCTCTCGATTTACTTGTTTATTTTTAGCTAGAAAAGATGAAGTATTTTCAACATTTTAAAACTTATTCAAAAAGATTACAAATGAAAAAGGAATTTTGATTTTATCAATTCAGAGTGATCATGGAAAAGAATTTAAAAATTATTTCTTTGAAAGTTTTTGCAATGAGCATGGTATTAATCATAATTTTTCTGTACCTAGGATATCTTTACAAAATGGGATGGTTGAAAGAAAAAATTAAAATTTAGAAGAAATGGCCCATACCATGTTGTGTGAGAGCAATCTCCCAAAGTACTTTTGGGCTGAAGCAATCAATACATCATGTTACATTTTAAACCAAGCTTTGATAAGATATATTTTGAAAAAGACCCATTATGAGCTTTACAAAAATAAAAACCCAACATTGCATATTTTTGTATTTTCGGATGTCAATGTTTTATCTTGGATAATGAAAAATCAAATCTTGATGAGTTTGATGCAAAATCTGATGAAGGTATTTTTCTTGGTTACTCTTTTTCTAGTAGAGCTTATAGAGTTTTTAATAAAAATACTTTAGTAGTAGAAGAATCAATCATGTCACTTTTGATAAAACTAATGATCTTTCAATAAGGGAGAGAAAGGCTATTGATAATGCAGAAGAAATTGAGAATCAAGTGAAGGAACTCACTTTGGAAGAAAAAGAAGACTCACATGTTCAAACCAATCAAGAAGACGTAAATCATGAAGAACCTCAAGGTAATCATGATTTAGAAAGAGGTTGGAGGTATGTACACAATCATCCAAAGAAATTTATTATTGGTGATCTCCCGCATGGTATTAGAACTAGATCTGCATTTAGAGATACTTATAATAACTTAGCTTTTGTATCTCATATTGAACCAATTTGAAAGGAATAATGTATGGACACTAGTTGATAGACCTTATGATCATCAATTATTGGAACTAAATAGGTATTTAGAAACAAGTTGGATGAGCATGGTAACATAGTTAGAAACAAAGCAAAACTAGTAGCTAAAGGTTATTGTTAAGAAGAAGAAATTGATTTTGATGAAACTTATGCTCTGTTGCTAGACTAGAAACTATTAGATTGTTACTTGCTTTTGCATGCTTCATGAATTTTAAGTTATATTAAATGGATGTTAAAAGTACTTTCCTAAATGGATATATTGCCGAACAAGTATTTGTTGAACAACCACAGGATTTGAGAACCACTTGTTTTCAAACAATATTTTTAAATTGAACAAAGCATTGTATGGTTTGAAGCAAGCTCCTCGAGTGTGGTATGATTGTTTAAGTAAATTCTTGATTAGCAATAAATTCATTAGAGAAAATGTTGATACAACGCTTTTCATTAAAGAGAAAATGATGATATGCTTATTGTTCAAATTTATGTTGATGACATCATTTTCGGTGCTACTAACGAAATATTATGTAAAGACTTTGCAAAGCTTATGCAGGGAGAGTTCGAGATAAGCATGATGAGAGAGTTAAACTATTTTCTTGGACTACAAATCAAGCAAAGTGTTGAGGGAATCTTCATTTGCCAAAGCAAATATATCAAAAAAAATGTTAAAAAAGAAATTTGGCATTGAGACTTCCAAGCATATCGGTACACTTATAAGCTCTTTTTGTAAATTAGACTCTTGTAGTATTGATAAAAGTGTTGATATAAAATTATACAGAGGCATGATAGGATCTTTATTATATTTAACTGCAAGTAGGCCAGATATATTGTTCAGTGTTTGTATGTGTGCTAGATATCAAGCTAACCCTAAGGAACCTCATTTATTAGCTGTTAAAAGAATATTTAAGTATTTGAGTAGTTCAGTAAACTTAGGATTATGGTATGAAAAACAGTCTAGCATTGACTTAATAGGATACACCGATTCAGATTTTGCAGGTTATAAATTAGACAAAAAATCTACAAGTGGAACTTGCTAATTTCTAGGTGTTAATTTAATTTCATGGTTTAGCAAGAAACAAACTCAGTAGCATTGTCCACAGCTAAGGCTGAGTACATTGCAACTGAAAGTTGTTATGCCCAAATCTTATGGATTAAACAACAGCTAGAAGAGCATGACATTAAACTTAAAGACATTCCAATAAAATGCGATAATACTAGTGCTATCAATTTAACTAAAAATCCTATTCAGCACTATAGGACAAAACACAGAGATTAGGCATCATTTTATTAGAGATCATATTAATAATGGTAATATTGTCCTTGAGTATGTTTGTACAGATTTGCAGCTCGCTGAAATTTTCATAAAATCCCTTGATAATCAAAATTTTATGAAATTAATAGAAAAGAGCTTGGTATACTTGATACTACTATTTAATGAGACTTAATTTATATACACTCTTGTACTCATTATTATTGTATGAATTTTATGTTATATGAATCGCAACTGCTTGATCTTCATATTCCTTATTTTTGATATTTTTATTGGATTAATTTTAAATTATTTTGGCTGATGTATTGAATGAATGAAATCATTTGTTTTTATTTTTCTGGCCTACCAGTTTTAGCATTTTGACTTCAGACTTTTTGGAGTGGAATATCAAAAACATGAAACTGGTCTTTCAGTTTCAGCAACTGGTTGACTAGATTCCACATTTTGGAGTACCAATCTTGCCTTGTTGGTTTTTCACTTTTGGGAATCTAGGCTGGCTGCTTAAGGACCCGTATGCTTGCTATTTTTCATTCCTTCTCCAAGCCGTGCGCCATCTTCTTCTCCTCCAAGCCAAGCCATGTTCTTCCCCTCAAGCTTTGGTATCATCTTCTTCCCCTTCTTCATTCAACTTCAAAATCCCATTGCTATCTTTGGATAAATGGCACCCAAAGGTAAGTCTGGTCGCAGATCTTCATCCCGAGGCATTAGTGAGTGCTCTTCTTCTAATCCTTCTAGTTTCTAATCTATAATTAGAAGATCTATAGCTTTTGAAAAAATAGTTGATTTTAAGTTTCTAGCTTCTGAAAATTTTTCTATTGGAAAAATGCTAGCTTATCAAGGTTGGAAACATATACTTAAGACAAACCTTCCCATTTATCCCGATCTTGTCAAGAGTATCTTCAAAAGTTAAAGGTGTTAGAATTGATTTTGATGAAAATACTTTGAGAGATGTTGACCCAATTATTGATTTTGATGATTAACAAAAGACATGAGTATATTCATTATGTTTCTGATAAATTTGAGAAGTGTTTCAGGCATTAAGAATGTTTAATTATTCAAATGACACACAAAATTAGTTTAGAATTAAGTTTTAAATGGAAAATATTTAAGTTCAGACCTTGGAGTCGACACTTACTGTGTCTGGAGCCGACACCAGGGCGTATCAAAATAGTTCTATATTTTGGCATGGTTCGGAGTCGACACTTGAAACTCTGGAGCCGACTCTAACATGAGATACAGAGAAGTGCTTTTACGATAGTTTTGGAGCCGACACCTTATGTTCAGGAGCCGACATCTGAAGTTTGGGAGCCGACACTTGAGATTTTGGAGCCGACTCTAACATGAGAACAGAGAGCGTATTTTTTGGACATCGGCGGAGTCAACACACTCGGTTTTGGGAGCCGACACCTATATGCGGCGAGCCAACACATCACTTTTTCGGAGCCGACTCCCCAACTAACTTTTTATTTACTATTTTTAAAAACCCGAGTTGGAGCCGATACATGCAAAGTTGGAGCCGACTCCAACCTATTAGGAACGGATTTTTAAATATCAGAATAGACTTAACGGTAATATTTTTTCACCTAATCTCTAACAGCTATTTTTCTTGTGTAGAAGCAATCCAACTACTCTGTAACGGCTATTTTTCTCACCTAATCTTGGATTAAGAAATCTATAAAAAGGGGGGACCGTCCGTTTGAAAAAAAAAGAGAGAGAAAAATTAAAAAAATTAAGAGAAAAAGAGAGAAATATTTTCAAAGAGAAATCTTCGAATCCACGTCCATCTTCAAGAGAGAGATTCAAAAGAAATCCAAAGCTTTCAAAGATCATTTTCGGAGGATTCACAAAGAAAGAAAGAAGAAGCTCAAAGCCCCTTTTCCTCAACTTCTCTACAACAACCTTCTGTGAAGAATCAGAGCTGGAGTTTGATTCAACCATTCAAGAGAGAAGAGGAAAAGAAGAAAAGAAAAAAGCTTGCATTCAAATCACTTCAACAGGCCTTTCTATCCTTATTTATTTAAATTGAATATTTCTTATTTGAGGAGCTGTCTTGTATTGTAAACTTATTTTCAAATTATTGTTTGCTGATTCAATCAGGGGATTGAATTAGTGGAGGTAGTATACCTTGGAACAAGCTAAGGTTAGCTTGTGGTTTGGGTTTTGTGCTGATAAGCCCGAAAAAATCAGCTGGGTTCGTTGTGATCCCGGGTAAAACAACAAGCTAGAGTTGTGAGCTTGTAAAACAACTGGACTGTAATCGGTGAAATTATAGTGTGGACCCAAGTGTTGCTTGGGAGTGGACGTAGGTGTTGGATACACCGAACCACTATAAAATCTTTGTGTTTGCCATGCATTTATCTCTCTCTCTATCAATCTTATTTGTGCTTAGCTTTAATTAATTTAGTTCATTTGAGTATCTTCATATCAATCTAAATATTTTCAAAGAGTTAAAATTTTTAAAGAACCCAATTCACCCCCCATCTTAGGTTGCCATCTGGGCCAACAATTGGTATCAAGCTTGTGCTCATTTAAATTTGATCTAACGATCAAGAGTCAAAGATCCAAATGGCAGCTCAAGCTGGATCATCTTTTTCAGAATGTCAATCCACTAATCGACCTCCTTTATTTAATGGCACAAATTATGGATATTGGAAAGCTTGAATGAAAATTTTTATTCAAGTACTTGACTATGAACTATGGGGATAGTAAATGGTACTCACATACCCACAATAAGAGTAGATAACATGGTGATTCCTAAGCCAAAAACAGAATTGGATAAAATGATAGGAAGTTGGCTCAGCTCAATGCTAAAGCCATGAATGTTTTGTACTATTCTTTAGATGCTAATGAGTTTAATCGCATCTCTACTTGTATTTTCGCAAAAGAAATTTGGGATAGATTAGAAGTTACCCATGAAGGTACTAATCAAGTTAAAGAATCTAAAATTAATATTTTAGTGCATAGATATGAATTGTTTAGCATGAAACAAACTGAAAATCACATGCATGTACACTAGATTCACTGATATTGTGAATGGTTTAAAAAGTCTAGGAAAAACTTATACTAACTCTGAATTGGTACGCAAAATACTTAGGTCTCTTCCAAGATCATGGGAAAAGAAAGTAACTACCATCCAAGAAGCCAAAGACCTCAATGTTCTACCCTTGGAGGAGCTACTTGGATCCTTAATGACTCATGAACTGACCATGAAGCAACGTCAAGAGGAAGATGTCAAGAAGAAGAGAACCATAGCTCTTAAGGCTACAGAAATTGAGAAAAGCAGCAGTGAGATGATGATGATGATGATGAAGAAACAGCTCTCCTTGCTAGAAAATTTAAGAAATTTATGCAAAGAAGGAGACCCTTCCATAAGAAAAGGTATGAAACAAAATTAGAAGAAAAGGAGAAAGAGAAGAACAAAGAAAAAGAAAAAGAACCCTTAACATGTTATGAGTGTAAGAAACCGGGGCATTTCAGATATGAGTGTCCTCAATTAAAGAAGGGTTACAAGAAGAAGAAGAAGGCATATGTGGCAACATGGAGTGATAGCGAAGAATCCTCTTCCGAGAAGGAACAAAAGGAAGTTGCAAACATTTGCTTTATGTCAAACGATAACGAGGTAAGTTCTGAAACCCCTTGTGATGATTTCACTTTTGATGAGTTATATGATGTTTTCAATGAACTAGTCAATGATTTCAAAAGTTTGAGAATTAAAAACAAATCTTGAAAAATAAAAATTAAATCTTGTCAAAGAAAATGGTAAACTAACTCATGAAGTTGAAAAACTGAAATCTGAAAATAAAATTTTGATAAAAAAAAAGAATCAATTTCCAATGAAAATGTTAGTTTAAAGAAAGAAACTGATAAATATAAAATATTGTTGATAAATTTACATATAGTTCTGAAAAATTGAATTTGCTATTAAGTAATCAAAGAGCGGTATTTGATAAAGCTGGATTAGGTTATAGGCCTAACATAAAACAAAAGTTTGTTAAAATTTTTTTATAAAGGAACAAGTTAAAAATGATGTTTCATGTTATTGCTGTAACAAGAAAGGACATAAAGCTTATGTATGCAATTTTAGAAAAACTAATAAGAATTTAAATATTAAAGGCAAGAAAAATGGGTTTCAAAAGGAACAATTTTTATTGCGACTAACCATGAAGGACCCAAGAAAGCTTGGGTACCTAAACATAAGATTTGATTATCTTGCAGGAGTATCTTGCGACCAAAGATCAAAACGAAAGTGGTATCTTGATAGTGGCTGCTCAAGGCATATGACGGGTGACAAGGATCAATTCATCACCCTTGAAGATAAAAGAGGAGGAGTTGTTACTTTTGAAGATAATGGCAAAGGTCAAATTATGGGCATTGGTAAAATTCAAATAACTCCATCCACCTTTATTGAGAATGTTTTATATGTTGATGGTTTAAAGCATAATTTAATTAGCATTAGCCAATTGTGTGATAAAGGTTTCAAAGTTTCATTTGAAGCTTCTATTTGCACTGTTTCTAATCCCATTAACAATAGCATTGTATTTATTGGAAATAGAAATGGCAATGTATACTTAATTGATTTAGACAATTTGTCTACTAGTAATCATTGTTTAGTTTTGATAATGCTAATGTGAATGAGATTGGATGGTTATGGCATCGTAGATTAGGTCATGCAAGCACACACCTAATTTCAAAATTAATTAGAATAGATTTAGTTAAAGGACTTCCAAAACTAGATTTTGAAAATAACAGAATATGTGATGCATGTCAATTTAAAAAAAGACTAGAAATTCTTTTAAATCTAAGAATATTGTTTCCACTTCTAGGTCACTAGAGCTACTTCACATGGACCTTTTTGGACCTACCAGAACCACTAGTCTAGGAGGAAAGAAATATGGTCTTGTGATAGTAGATGATTATTCTAAATTCACTTGGTATTATTTTTGGCTCACAAGGATGAGACTTTCTCGATATTTCTGAAATTCTTCAAGAAAGTCACAAATGAGAAAAACACTACATAGTGTCTCTTAGAAGTAATCATAGCACAGAATTTGAAAATCATCTATTTGAAAATTTTTGTATTGAAAATGACATTCATCATAATTTCTCTGCACCTAGGACACCCCAACAAAATGGAGTCGTAGAAAGAAAGAAGAGGACTTTAGAAGACATGGCCCGTACCATGCTATGTGAAAGCCAACTCCCAAAGTACTTCTGGGTGGAAGCTATAAACACGGCATGTTATATCTTAAATAGAGCTTTAATTAGACCAATCCTTAAAAAACTTCATATGAATTATGGCATAATAGGAAACCAAACATTAGTTATTTTCATGCATTCGGTTGTAAATGTTTCATTCATAATAATGGTAAAAATAACCTTGGAAAGTTTGATGCAAAATCTGATGAAGGCATATTTTTAGGATATTCAACATCTAGTAAAGCCTATAGAGTATTTAACAAGAGGAACTTAATAGTAAAAGAATCTATTCATGTAGTTTTTGATGAGTCTTTAGCATCATGTTCAGAAAAGATTGATGATGAGGAAGATACAAATTTGCTAGAAAGAGATATTAAAAATTAAATATAGATGTATCTTCAGACCATGAATAAGAAGCTAAAGATGATGATTCTCCTAGGTTGATGTTATTGATACTAATCATAATGAGGTAGATCTTCCTAGAGATTGAGATGTGCCTATGGTCATCCAAAAGAATTGATTATAGGTGATCCATCTTAAGGAGTAAGAACTAGATCATCAATGAGAAATATCAATAATCATCTTGCATTTGTATCTTAAATTGAACCTAAAACTATGAAGAAGTCGAAAAAGATAGTAATTGGATGTTATCTATGCAAGAGAATTAAATCAATTTACTAGGAATAATGTATGGTCCTTAGTTGATAGACCTAAAGGTCACTCGGTTATAGGATCGAAATGGGTATTTAGAAATAAATTAGATGAAAATGGCATAGTGATTAAAAATAAAGCTAGATTAGTTGCAAAATAATATAATCAAGAAGAAGGAATTGATTTTGATGAAACTTTTGCACCTGTAGCTAGATTAGAAGCAATTAGACTATTACTTGTATTTGTATGTCATATGAACATTAATTTATTTTAAATGGATATTAAAAGTATATTTTTAAATGGATTTATAAATAAGAAAGTTTTTGTTGAACAACCACCAGGTTTTGAAGATCATTAATTTTCAAATCATGTTTTTAAATTACACAAAGCACTTTATGGTTTAAAACAAGCACCTAGAGCATGGTATGATAGGTTAAGCAATTTTTAATTGAAAATGATTTTTCTAGAGAAAATGTTGATAAAACCTTATTTTTGAAAAGAAAAGATAAAGATTTATTGGTAGTACAAATATATGTAGATGATATTATATTCGGTGCTACTAACAATCTTTTGTGTCAAGAATTTGCTAAGTTAATGCATGGTGAATTCGAGATGAGCATGATGGGAGAACTCAATTTCTTCCTAGGACTTCAAATCAAACAAAGTAAAGAGGGATTTTCATTAACCAAACAAAGTACACAAAGGAAATTCTTAAGAAGTTTGGAATGGAATCAATCAAACTCCTTGGAATACCTATGAGTCCATGCAAATTGGATAAAGATGAAGATGGTAAGAAAGTTGATCAAAAGTATTATAGAGGTATGATCGGATCTCTATTTTACTTAACAGCAAGTAGACCAGATATTATGTTTGCTGTTATCTATGTGCTAGATTTCAGTCTGAACCTAAAGAATCTCACTTAATTGATGTAAAAGAATACTTAGATATTTAAGTGGAACTAAAAATATAGGATTATGGTATTCTAGAGACTCAACACTAAATTTAATTGCTTATTCTGATTCTGACTATGCTGGATGTAAATTAAATAGAAAGAGTATAAGTGGTGCATGTCAATTTTTAGGAAGTAACTTAATCTCTTGGTTTAGAAAATTTAGTTGCATTCTCTACTACTGAAGCTGAATATGTTGCAGCTGGAAGTTGCTGTGCTCAAATCCTTTGGATTAAGCGATAACTTGAAGATTATGGCATAACACTTGACAAAACTCCTATTAGATGTGATAACACTAGTACAATAAACTTAACAAAAAATCCAATTCAACATTCAAGAACTAAGCACATTGAAATTAGATATCATTTTTAGAGAACATGTAGCTAATAATGACATTTGTCTTGATTATGTTTGTACTGAGGAACAATTAGCTGACATATTTACAAAACCTTTGAGTGAAGAGAGATTTTGTTATCTTAGAGGAGAGTTAGGGATTTGTGACCCTTTGGAATGATTTTGAAAACCTTAAGATTGACTATCTAGAATTCAATCAATTTCTTGAAAATTTTTCATGATTCTAAGGATAATTCATCTAGATATTCAAACAATTTGATTCACTACATTCCAAAGATTTTATCCAAATTTATTGATTTTCTTTTGACAAGTTTCAGATCCTTGAAACTCTTATTTTTTTTCTGAAACTGTCAGTGGAGTCGACACCCCAATCAGTGGAGTCGACACCTCGTCTGTGTCACTCTCGGTCTGGACCTTGGAGCCGACACCCGCCTTAGTGGAGCCGACTCCAGTTCGGGCGCTAACAGAGTTAGCGACTTGGAGTCGACACCCGACTTTGCGAGAGTCGACACCTTATGGATCCATTTTGACTATTTTAGGGCAGAGTCGACACCTTTTCGTCCCTAATCATTTTCAATCTCTTTCAAAATTCTCTCCAAGCCTCCCAAAACTTAGAATCCCTCAAATCCACTATTCCATAGGATTCAATGGCATCAAAGCGGAGGGGATCAATCTTTGGAGCTCTCGTGGTGACGAGAAAGAAAAGTGAGAGGCGTCTGGCTCCTCAACCATCGTCCAGCTCAGATTCTTCATCTTCATCCTCCACGCCCAGTGCCATTCCAGGTCCATCTTCACCATAGGTAGATTTATTAGCGGAAAAGATGATTATAATGGGTAGGAAAGTGAATTTTGGATTTTTTGAGGATGAGGGCTTCTCCATAGGCAAGCAAATTAAAGATATGGGATGGGAGAATGTATGCTCTTTAGATGTTCCGACCTATTCTGCTCTTGTCAAAGATTTTTACTTGAATTTATCTAGATGAGATGGAGGTTTGATTAGCTTTGTGAGAGGAACAAGGATTCATCTCACCTCCGAGATTTTGGGTAGACTGTTAGATATTTCTGTTGCTGGACCCATTGCCAATGCTCATAGTGACAGAGGAGCAGCTTTATCTAGAAAGCTTGGCAGGGATGTTGTTGATTTTGAAGAGGTTAGGGCTAACCAATTGCCCTTTGAGCTTAGACTATTACACAATATTTGTGGCAGGATACTCTTTCCCAAAACTAATCGTTTTGAGTATGTATCGGAAAGAGATATTCTTGTTATGGACTCTATTGTGACCGGCCAGCTTATTAACCTTCTAGGTATGATAATTTGTTACATGGCCGAGGTAGGAAGTAGGAAAAGGTCTACACTCCCATATGGCATGATCTTGACATTAGCATTCCAAAGCCAGGGTGTAGCTATTTCAGACATTGAACCCAAGAAGAATTTGAGGCACACAGATTACTATAGTTTGGCAACCGTGCATCGAATGGGGTTCGTGAAGAAGGATGGAATCTGGAAAAGGAAAAGTCACTTGGATGAAAGAGCAACTGATGTTAGAGCTACAACACCTGGACCTTTAGTGAGACATATTTCGCCAGGACCTAATAGCCCAGCACCTTCAGCAGCTCCTGCACTAGCTACCAGTTCATTTGTTCAAGCTTCTACTAGTTTTTTTGACACTCAGATGGAGCAATTGAAATCTTTACTTTTGAATCATAAAGAAGAAATAAAAACTGAGCTAGACAATAGTCTTATGAGCTTGAGGGAAATGTTCTATTCCTTGGATGATAGAGTGAGCAAGATTGAATCACCCTTGGATCTTCTTTAGAAGCCTTGAAGACTGATTCATGCATATATTTGAGGAGCTCAAAGAAATTGAAGGAGATTCTGAGATTTATTCTAAATGCAATGCAGAATTACAGGAGAAAATCACAGTGGCATCTGCATTCTTTGACAGAAGATTAAATGAATTTATCAGGACTCAAAGTGATGGAATGAAAAATCTTAGAAGAACTCAAGAAACGCCTTAGAATTTGATGTTTTTAGCTTTTGTTGTTTGATTTACCTTTTGATGTACTGAAGTTTAGTTCGAATCTTTGATGTAATGAAGTTTTCTTATGATGTAATGAAGTTTGATGTAATGAACTATGATGTAATGAAGTTTTTAACTTTATAAAATTTGTAATGAAATTTTGAATACTCAATGAATATCATAGTTGAACTTTGATTTTGAGTTAATATTGTTCTATTCGAAGATATTGTTTCTTATGTTTCAAATTTAAGCTAAATAAATGTTTTCTTAACTTTTTGTTGATAACAAAAAGGGGGAGAGAAGATATTTGTATATACATATGTAATGAATGAATTGAAATTGAATGAATTTGATTAATTAATATCAAGCATTGAATAACTTAATCACATGAGTTTTAATGATAAAGGGAGAGAAGATATTAATTTGAGTATCATAGGGGAGCTATCTCATTCAGGGGGAGCTTAACTATAAGAACTTAAATTTTGCTTTGAAACTTTCATTGTTTAATCATGCATATACTCAATGTTTTTGTCATCATCAAAAGGAGGAGATTGTTGACCCAATTATTGATTTTGATGATTAACAAAAGACATGAGTATATTCATTATGTTTTTGACAATTTGAGAAGTGTTTTAGGCATTAAGAATGTTTAATTATTCAAATGACACATCAGTTTAGAATTAAGTTTTAAATGAAAAATATTTAAGTTCAGACCTTGGAGTCGATACCTACTGTGTTTGGAGCCGACACCAGGGCGTATCGGAACAGTTCTACATTTTCAGCATGGTTTGGAGTCGACACTTGAAACTCTGGAGCTGACTCTAACCTGAGATACAGAGAAGTGCTTTCTGCGTCAGTTTTCGGAGCCGACACCTTATGTTCGGGAGCCGACACCTGGGATTTCTAGAGCCGACTCTAACCTGAGAATAGAGAGCGTATTTTTTGGACATCGATGGAGTCGACACACTCAGTTTTGGAAGCCGACACCTATATGTGGCGAGCCGACACATTACTTTTTTGGAGCCGATCTCCAACTAACTTTTTATTTACTATTTTTAGAAATCCGAGTTGGAGCCGATACCTGCAAAGTTGGAGCCGACTCCAACCTATCATGAACAAATTTTCAAATGTCAGAACGGACTCCAACGGTAATATTTTTTCACCTAATCTCTAACGGCTATTTTTCTTTGTGTGTAGAAGCAATCCAACTACTCTGTAACAGCTATTTTTCTCACCTAATCTTGGATTAAGAAATCTATAAAAAGGGAGAACTGTCTGTTTGAAAAAAGAGAGATAGAAAAATCAAAAAAATCAAGAGAAAAGAGAGAGATATTTTCAAAGAGAAATCTTTGAATCCACATCCATCTTCAAGAGAGATTCAAAAGAAATCCAAAGCTTTTAAAGATCATTTTCGGAGGATTCACAAGAAAGAAGAAGAAGCTCAAAGCCCATTTTTCCTCAACTTCTCTACAACAACCTTCTGTGAAGAATCAGAGCTAGAGCTTGATTCAACCATTCAAGAGAGAAGAGGAAAGAAGAAAAGAAGAAAAGCTTGCATTCAAATCGCTTCAAACAGGCCTTTCTATCCTTATTTATTTAAATTAAATATTTGCTCATTTGAGGAGCTGTCTTGTATTGTAAACTTTATTTTTAAATTATTGTTTGCTAATTCAATCAGAAAATTGAATTAGTGGAGGTAGTATACCTCGGGACAAGCTAAGGTTAGCTTGTGGTTTGGGTTTTGTGCTGGTAAGCCCGGAAAAATTAGCTGGGTTCGTTGTAATCCTGGGTAAAACAACAAGTTAGAGTTGTGAGCTTATAAAACAACTCGACTGTAATCGGTGGGATTATAGTGTGGACCCAAGTGTTGCTTGGGAGTGGACGTAGGTGTTGGATACACCGAACCACTATAAAATCTTTGTGTTTGCCGAAAATTAGGAATTGGTTGAGTGGTTTATAATCGGTTAAGTAAGAAGGACAAGGCACCAATTGAATCCCTTTTTGGGCTGTGGTGGCCCAAGTTGGTGTGGACCTTGTCCGTCTTGCTTTCTTGTAACGAAATGGGCCCGTGGGCCCGGATCGTTACAATATGGTATCAGAGCCATGCACCAGTCGGAAGTGCAGGAGCTAAGTGCCATACAGGGTAAAGTGCTACATCCATGGGGGATGGGATCCACCTCTTGAACCTGTGGGGGCCACCTCTAGAATCCTGCCTGCTTGGTGGTTGTGATCAATTGCCTCTAGCGACGAGGACGTCGCCTCTGTAAGGGGGTAGATTGAGATGCCCTCCCAATAGTCCCACATTGGAAAATTAGGAATTGGTTGAGTGGTTTATAACCGGTTAAGTAAGAAGGACAAGGCACCAATTGAATCCCTTTTTGGGCTGTGGTGGGCCAAGTTGGTGTGGACCTTGTCCGTCTTGCTTTCTTGTAACGAAACGGGCCCGTGGGCCCGGATCATTACAATATGGTATATATTTTCAAAGAGTTAAAATTTTTAAAAAACACAATTCATCCCCCCTCTTGGGTTGCCATCTGGGCCAACAAGAGAGATTTTGAATATTCCAAATACTAATTTTGGTGAGGACACTCTTGATGATAAAAAGCATAAATTAGAGACTATTCTTGATATTGATGATGCTTTTCATATTGATCGTATCTTTGCTAAAGATTTAAATGCGAAAATGAGGTTACTTCATAGTATTGTTTCTCAGTGTCTTACTTCTAGAAGTGGTAGTTATGACTATATCAATGATCGAGATTTGATTATAATATTTCATGTTGTGACCCAAACTCATTTACACCTACCTAAAAAAATAATTTGTGTGATGAGAGCGGTAGTCAGTAGATCTAGAGCTGCCCTACCCTACGGCCTACTTCTTACCCATGTTTTTAATCATTTTGATATTGATGTTAGAGGTGAGAATGTCTACAACCTTAACCATACTGATGTCTTCAATGAGCGTATCTTAAACTATATGGGTTTGCTAAAGTAGATGGCCTATGGATAAGGAGCAAAGGAAAAATGCAAGAAATTTCTACTCCTGTCCAGGGGGAGTAGTCTGCTGTGCCTCAGGAATTTTTTGCTAGACCTCAGAGTTACCCTTTAGTTTCTACTAAACCTTAAACTTATTATTCTATTTCTAATATACCTCAGAATTTTACTTCTATGTTTGCTTAACCCCAAAATTATCCTTCTGTTGATCCTCCTACAAATTATTCTTATATGTTACTGAACAAGTTTTATGCCCTTGGACACCAATCCTTCTATCAATGTCAATCTTTCTTTTATTAATAATCCTACTGCCGATTCAAATCCACCCAATGTTCCACCACCTTCTTAGAATCATTTTCAACCAAGTCATCCTATAGTTACCAAAATAGACCTTGATGATATGGATACTTTAGTTCATATGATTTTTGATGTTGTTTCTCTTGGTCGATCTATCAATAGTTCATCTTCCTATTCTTCTAAGACCTCTATGGTTCCCCACATATCTTCTATGTATGCTACCTTAAATGACATCAAAGCGAGCTTATATGACTTACAGCATAGTGCGACTATCATAAAAGGAAAAGCATTCAGATATGGCGAGATGATGGACATTGCAAAATTCTTTGCTGAGTTGGCCAAGTTGAGAAATGATATGAATTCTTTGCTGACAAGTGCTGGCATGACAAGCAATGAGATTTCTTTCTTTATTTTGCAAACTGAAAAGGCTCAGTCTGCTCTTGACCATCATACTACGCTCATTGCTAAATGCTACAAAATGCAACAAAAGCTTCAATCTTTCATTTCTCAGTTGTCTTCGGATGTTGAAGACCCTTCTCGTCGACCTGCCCCTCATTTGTTTTCATCCCGTGGTTGTGGATTTTTTCTTCTTCTCGGTATGAAATCATTGATTGATGTTGTTTCTGGACACCTGCCTATGTTGTTTCTGTTATTCTGGACCTATGTTTCTTCTTATTAATTATGTTTGTATGGATTGTAAGACTTATATAAGTTCATATGCACCTTATAATATTTGCTTGATGTTAAAAACTTTATGCTTATTCTTATACTGTTCTTACTATACTTAATTCATTCCTTAAAGAAAAGACATACAGTGATAGATGCAAACTCTTTCATCTTTTTTTTGATTAATGATAAAAAGGAAGAGAAATGGAAAGCATACACTCCACAACTCTGCTCTAATTTTAAAGCTTTCATACACTCTATTTTTGTTTTTCATTTTGGAGAAATGGAATGCACACTTTTGAAAATTTCATTGTTTCAAATCCAAAAGGGGAGTTTTGCAAGGTATCTATTGAAAATTATAACCTAAATGTTTTGAAAATCAAAGTTTCGGCACACTACACAATTTCAGCACGTATTATCTTATACTTCCAAGTTGCAAGGAATGCTTCAATTGAATTTAATTGTCTCTTATTGAATACTTAATAGTTTTGTTATCATAAAAAAGGAAGAAATTATTGACCTCATATGGATTTTGATGAAACACAAAATAATTAAGTATTTACTAAAATTATTTCTATCAAGTTTAATCTATTTCAAGTTATTCATCATGAAATAATACACTTCCTACAACCAAAGGTATATTGTGATTCAAAATGAAAGGTATTATAGTTATTGTGTATAATCACATTATTCTTCATTGAACTTAAGTTTTTTCAATCACTGGACGTTCCTCATATGTTTCATGCTTTATGGTTTATTCGACAAAATAACTTTCAAGTCTAATTATATTTTCATTGTCTTGAACTGGATTCAATTATTTTATAATTTTTTATTTATAACTCTATGATATTTTGAATCATTACTGGATTTTGTTCTTAAACTATTTATCTCCAGTTACCTTTGGTTTACCTTCGGATTGGATACCAATTTCTGTTACCTTCGGTTTGCCTTTGGATTGGATACCAATTTCTGTTGCCTTCTGTTTGTCTTTTAGATTGGCTCTCTGGTGCTTAGTATGGCTTACTAATTTTCTAAATTAGTTTTCCGACTTCAGTTACCTTTCAGATTGGCTTCCCAGTGCTTATTTTGGAATGCTAAGTCATATGTTGGAATGCTGATTTATGCTGTCGTTCGGTTATGGCTCCCTGATGCTTATTCTTGTAATACCAACTTTTGTTTTGGCATGCCAATTTCATTTGGCCTATTGCATGGATTTCCCGCTCTTATTTCTTGACTGCCGATTGTTGAAGTTAGCATACCAGTTTTGAAACGACTTTTGTTTGGACTTCACTGAAGTTTCTTGTACCAAACTGGCTTGCCGGTTTCAAAGATTGGGATGCCAAAATTTTGAAGCCTTCGGCTGGTGATTTTCTGGTTCAAAGTTGAAATGCCAACTTTTTTTATTGGCTTGCCAATTTCAAAGATTGGGATGCTGGAATTTTGAAGCCTTCGGCTGGTGATTTCCTGGTTCAAAGTTGGAATGCCAACTTTTCTTATTGGCTTGCCGTATTTATAAGGCTCACAGCTGCAATTTTTTCTATGTATTAATTAGGCTGCCGATTTTGGTGATTAGAATGCTAACTTTTCATTCTGGCTTGCTAGTTTGAAAAGTAGGCTGCCGTTTTCCATTTAACTTATCGTTTCATGAAATTAGATGCCATTATCGTTAGATTTTTTTGACGTTTTGCTGGTTGGTTCTTGCTTCGATTTTTCTATCCAATAATCCCTTTGTTGGGGCTTTCTTGTTTCTTCACTTGGGCATCTAAACTCTGGAGTTAGGCAACCAAATTTTAATCTTGGATGGCCGAACTCCTTAGCTAAACTTGCAAGTGTTGTTGTTGCTGCTATCTCTCTCTCTCCTTTGTTTCATAATGGTCATGCAATGGATATATTTTTTTGCCTTATTATAAATAGTGGTGTTGAACAGTGTTTCTAGAGTGATTTTAAGAAAAGAAAAAGAGGAAAAATATTATTGAAAATACTGTGAGAAAAATCATTTGAAAGAGAGATTTGCTAAGAGGTGTTTTGGAGTTTTGCTTTGATTGTTTTCAAGCATCGGAGTTTATTTATTACTGATTCTTGAAGTGGTGTTAAAGCTATATCTACCTTCTTTGAAGAACATTCAAAGCTTCCTTGAAGGCTTCTCTTGTACTGCTGCATCATTAAAGGAAGAGCTACTTTGGGTTGAGCTCTTCAAGTTGCTAAGTATTTCCTATTGATTATCTGCTCATTTATTAGGAGCATCTTATATCAAATATTATATTCCTTGTGCTTTGATTTGTTTCACAGCTATGGAACGTGATTGGGTGGAGGTCTATTTGGATTTGTATTTGTAAGGCTTACTTGTGCCCGAAAACAAGTTTGCTAGCCAGGTAGGCTAGTGGTGATTAGTGGAACACCTAAGGTATCTTTGGAGAGTGGATGTAGGTGCGAGGTTGGCACCGAACTATTATAAATATTGTGTGTTTGATTGTGATATTTTTCTGTGATTGTTTGCATATTAGATTTACTTCACTACACGTTATTTATTTGCAAAAAATATAGTGCACATACTTGATAGTTGTTTAAATTTTTGAGAAACCCAATTCACCCCCCTCTTGGATTGCTAGATTTGGGCAACACTCTGGTGCCATCAATTGAATTTCAACCCTCGCAAATGTGCATTCGGAGTCACTATTGAGAAATTCTTAAGTTTTCTAGTGATCTAGCGGGGGATTGAAGCGAATTTAGAGAAGATACAAGCCATTCTTGACATGAGGCAGTCGGTTAATAAAAAAGAGGTACATCGGCTCACCGAAAGAGTAGCCGCTCTGATGCAATTTCTGTCAAGATCTGCTGAAAGATGCCTACCCTTCTTTAAAGCTCTATGCAAGGCAAACGGCTTTAAGTGGACGGAGAACTACCAGAAAGCCTTTGAGGAGTTGAAGGAGTTTCTATCCACACCGCCATTATCGTCAAAGCCAAAAGAAGGGAAAAAGCTCTTCCTTTATCTTGTTGCATCCCTAAAAGCAGTTAGCTCTGTTCTGGTATGCCTCGACCCTGACGGAGCATAGAAGCCCATCTACTACACTAGTAAAGTACTTATGATGTGAAGGTCAGGTATTCCAGAACCAAAAAAATTATTTTTGCTCTAATCATTTTCGCTAAGCATCTTAGGTTATATTTTCAAGCCCATTCGATCATGGTACTCACAGATCAGCCTCTTAGAGCTATCTTGGCTCATCTTGACACCTCTAGTTAGTTGGCAAATGGGCTATCAGATTGGAAGAATTCGATCTTTCATTTCAATCTCGATCTGCCTTGAAGTCTCAAGTGCTGGCGGACTTTCTAGTGGAATACACCTGGATGGAAGAGCAACTCAAGGACTTCCCAATGACATGTTAGATGCTGATGAGAATGTGGCGGAGGCCTAGATCCTCCATGTCGATGGTGCCTTTAATTCTCAGAGAAGCAGTGCCGGTTTGATTCTTACAAATTCGAAGTTCATAGTAATAGAGTATGCTATTCGATTTCTCTTTAAAGCTACAAATAACCAAGCTGAGTATGAGGCCTTATTGGCCGAAATCAAGCTCGGGCAAGAGTTTGGGGTAAAGCACCTCAGGGCCTTCACCGACTCTTAGCTCATCTCCGGACAAATTACTAGGAAATATGAAGCTCGAGACCTCATCATGTCTCGATATCTAAATAAGGTCAAGTTACTGACCCCTCATTGACTTATTTCACTATCAGTTATATTTCTAGAGGCGAAAATGCCAGAGCTGACACCTTGTTGCAGCTAGCTACTTCGGCAAATAACACATTGGAAAGAACATATGTTGAGCACCTGGATATCCCGAGTATTGATGTAGCGAACGAGGTTCTACCAGTTAAACAGGAGTCAACATGGATGGATGCTTATATCCACTATGTTACTGATGGTACTCTCCTCACTGATCCCATAGAAGCCAGACTACTTAAATGGAGGGCCCCTACGTTTGTATTGTTGAATGAGTAGTTATATAAGATATCCTTCTCTTATCCCCTCCTCAAATGTGTTGGCCCTGTGGATGCTAATTATATCCTTAAGAAGATTCATGAGGGCATATGTGAGAACCACATAGGGGGTAGATCATTGGCGTACAAGGCTCTTCGCTAGGGGTATTATTGGCTCACTATGCGAAAGGATATGCTGCCAGTTAGTCCAGAAATGCAACAGTTGCCAGTGATATTCTAATGTCTAGAGATAGCCACCTCTTAGCTGAGCCCACTCTTTGCTCCGTGGCCCTTCACTCAATGGAGGATGGATATCCTTGGACCATTCCCTCCAGCTTTAGGTCAACGGAGGTTCTTACTTGTCACCATTGACTACTTCACCAAATGAGTTAAAATCGAGGCATTAGCCAAAATCACCAAGAGCAAGGTGAGGGCATTTTTCTGAAAATCTATTATCTACCGATTTGCCTTACCTCATACTATCATCATTGATAATGGTCGATAATTCGATAATGCTGCATTTAAGACTTTTTGCACTAAGTTGGGTATCGGCCATCGGTTCGCTTCTGTCGGGAATCCATAAACAAATGGAGAAGCAGAAGTCATGAATCGAATCATCCTTTGGAGACTTAGAACGCGATTGGATGAGTTCAAAGGCAAATGGGTGGAGGAACTCCCTAGTGTATTATGGGCGTATCATATGACTCCAAGGATCCCCATAGGGGAGGATTCTTTTAGTCTTGTCTTCGGATCTGAAATGGTTATCCTGATAGAAATTGGTCTTCCAAGCCTCTGGATGGAATCATATAATGAAGAAGACAATCCTGATCAACTAAAGGCCAACCTTGACTTCATCGACGAGATTCGGGACCAGGCATGGCTCAAGATGGCTATCTTTCGCCAGCGAGTAGCAAAATATTACAATGCCCAGGTCTGCCCCAAGACATTCCACCCAAAGGATTTAATCTCAGAAGGGCCGAGGTATCTAAGCCAACCAAAGGAGGCAAGCTAACTCCAAATTTAGAGGGGCCCTATCAAGTTATCGAAGCACTTCACCAAGGAGCATACCGACTCGAGGAGCTCGATGGGTGGACAATCCTGCGTACTTGGAATGCGGATAACCTTCGCCGGTATTACCAATAGTGAGTGTATTCGATCAATGAATATATGAAGAGTCTTAAATTTTTCTATTCGGCTTAGGCTAGTTATAGTTTTTAAAAGGACCTCGACAGTCCCACGATCATAAGGACACCATCGGACCGGCACCAAAAAACCCTCGAGAAGGTTCAAGTCCTATGGTCTCGGCGGCCCTGAGTCAAACTCCCGGGCCAGCACCAAAAAACCCCTATGGTAGTTTTTAAAGGACCTCAGTGGCCCCGTGATCATAAGGATACCTTGGACCGGTACCGAGAAACTCTCGAGGCGGTTCAAGTCCTATGGTCTCGACGGCTCTGAGTCAAACTCTCGGGTCGACACCAAGAAACTCCCATGGTAGTTTTAAAAGGACCTTGGCGGCCCATGATCATAAGGACACCCCCAGGCTGGCACCAAGAAACCTCCGAGGCGGTTCAAGTCCTATGATCTCAGCGGCCCCAAATCAAACTCCCAAGCTGGCACTGAGAAACCCTCATGGTAGTTTTTAAAAGGACCTCGGTAGCCCTGCGATCATAAGGACACCCCTAAGCCAGCACTGAGAAACCCCCGAGGTGGTTCAAGTCCTATGATCTCAACAACCTGAGTCAAACTCCCGAGCTGGCACCGAGAAACCCCCGTGGTAGTTTTCAAAAGGATCTCGGTGGCCCTGCAATCATAAAGACACCCCAGGTCGGCACCGAAAAACCTTGAGGCAGTTCAAGTCCTATGGTCTCAACGGCCTTGAGTCAAACTCCCGAGTCGGCACTGAGAAACCCCTATGGTAGTTTTCAAAAGGATCTCGACGGCCCCGCGATCATAAGGATACCCCTGGACCAGCATCGAGAAACCCCCGAGGTAGTTCAAGTCCTGTGGTCTTGGCGGCCCTGAGTCAAACTCCTGGGCTGGCACCGAGAAACCCCTATGGTAGTTTTCAAAAGGACCTCAATGGCCCTGCGATCAAAGAACACCCCTGGGCCAGCATCGAGAAACCTCCAAGGCGGTTCAAGTCCTATGGTCTCAGCAGCCCCGAGTCAAACTCCCAACCAGCACCGAAAAACTCCCATGGTAGTTTTCAAAATGACCTTGGCGGCCCCGCAATATAAGGACACCCTCGGGCTGGCACCGAGAAACCTCCGAGGTGGTTCAAATCCTATGGTCTTGGCGGCCCTAAGTCAAACTCCAGGATGGCATCGAAAAACCCCCGTAGTAGTTTTCAAAAGGAACTTAGCAGCCCCACGATTATAAGGACACCCCCGGGCCAACACCAAAAGATCACCGAGGTAGTTTAAGTCCTATGGTCTCAGTGGCCCCGAGTCAAACTCCCGGGCCAGCACTGAGAAACCCCCAGGGCGATGGCTGGCATCAGCGTTCAAGGAACACTTTGGCGAAAGCCCGAGAGACGAAGGCAAGCTTAGGTGTCCTATGAAGTCCGCATATCGAATTGCCGACTCTTCAAATATACTCAAGAGACCGAAGGTGCATCTTGTCGAATTGAAGGCTAAAGCCAAGACATGATCACCAAAAGACTAAGGCACTACGAAAAGATAAGTTCATCATGCTTGAACAAAATATTTCTTTCATTAATCTATAACATTGTCATACAAAAAGACCAACATTAGTTGGATTACAAAATGTTGGAAAAAAGAAAAAGAAATAAATTCTAGAGTTCGGCGGGTCCCGACCCATCTTTGGTGCCACCGCTCTCCAATCGTCTTCTTCGTCAGGCCGAATGCGTTCAAGGCCACTTATTTTAAAGATTCGGGAGATCCTCTCTTTGCATTTTTCGAAGCCACGGAGAAAGCATTGAAGGCCGCTTTACTCACCTCCGCAACAAAGTCAGTGGAGCCTTTATAGTACTCCATGGCCTCCCGAGCTTTGACTTCAGCGGCGGCCGCAGCCTTTTGAGCTTTGGCTTTGGTGGCAGCCACCTTCTCCTTAGCTTGGACCTCAGCGACAACCAACTTCTCCATAGCTTCTTAGGCCTGAGCCTTGGCAGCGGTCTTCTTCTCCTAGGAAGTCCGAGCATTTGACTCCGCACAAGCCTGCTTCTCCATGGTGGCCCGGGCCTCGGACTTGGCCTTGTCGGCCCTCTCTTCGGCATGCTCCAACTTGAGGAGAGTGTCTTCGAGCCTCTCCATAGTTGGCCTTTGTCTCATCATGGCATCCATTAGTTTGGCCTTAGAGACTCTGGCCTTACTCTCGGCTTCCTCTACCTGGGCCTTTAAAAAGCGGTTCCCCTCCTGAGTGGCTCAGAGCTCACCGGCGCCTTCATCTCTTGGGCTCGCACCTCAGCCAATTCCTTGAACAAAGTGTCGGCCCGGGCCTTGGCGGCAACCAACTCATTCCTGGCATGCTCGAAGGTATTAACGGCCCCGATAAGGCGTCTCGGAAAACAAAGAGGCCATTGGATATCTGTGTGAAGCAATCGGTTAAAACTCCAATTAAATCCAATATAAAAGGAAAGCAAAGTCAAAAAACATACCTAAAGGGCAGCGGTGAAGAGAGTGTCAAGAGCATCGGTAATGGGTAGACATCGGAGCTCAGCTTGGAAGCCTAGGAGGCTAGACTGCCTCAATACATGCTCTGCCAGCCGACCACGGTTCATCGCCGTCACCCAGGATGCCCGACTCTTAGGGTCGCTGGTAGGGAGCGTCCCTCCTTTCTCCGGCATCGGTTGGGTGGCCGGCGGGATATCATCCTCAACTTCCACCATCGGAGGCATCCCAACTGTCACTGGTGGCGGCCGAGGGCTTTTCCCTAGATGGCCCCGCCTCAGCTTCAACAGGAGGAACCTCTGCTGATGCTTTGGTAGAAGGATCCTCCCTTCCGGCTCTTCCATCGGAGCGACCTCAAGAGCCATGAAAGGAGCCATGGGGGCTAGGATGACCTGCCCTATTCCTCCAAGCGAGGCTTCTTAGGCGTTGCCCTTGCCATGTTGCCGATATTCTTAGGCGCTGCCCTTGCCATGTCTCCATTGGCCTTCTTTCTCTTTCGAAGGCCCGCCATCAAGAAGTTGGAAGAAAACTTCATTGCCGCACAAAGGAACAAAGATCGGAGTCAAAAAAATGTCAACTAAGGGGATGTGGCACTTACCGGAAGCTGGTGTTGGCGACATCGGTGCTTCACTGACCATTGGTGCTACGCCGGCTTCACAGAGGTTGTCCTCTGATAGTAGTTCTTGGTAGAAAGGAAGGATGGATGATAGCAATGAATCGAACACTTCTCGTCTTCCTTATTTGCAGTCGAGTTTTTGTTAGGGCTAGTGTCGGTAATGCCCCAGCCCATCTTCACTCCATCCAAATTGACATAGAAAAATCAAGATTTTCATCCCTTAATTTTGGAGGACAGGTCAAGATTAAGGGCTCTTTTGGATCTGGAGGTGAAGCTCCACCATCGGCTTTGTTGGGATTGCAAAGTTTGTACAAGGCTCGAAACAAAGAAATTCAGATAGAAAGGCCATGAAAATGGTAGAGTACTATAAAGACGCATATAATCCAAATGGAGTTCGGAGTTAGCCGCGCCGGGACAAGGTCATATATATCTAGGAGATTGAAGAAGAAGGGATGGAAAGGAAGACGAAGCCCGCTCCTAAAAAACTCTTCATACAAGGCAATTCCACAAGACTGGTTGGAGGTCACCTTGTCACCAAGATGGAGGGCAGAGGTACAGATGCTATTAAGAATCTCATATTGAGTCCTAAGGTTCTTTATGTCTTGGGTAGTCATGGTGGAAGTTATCCTCTCCAGACCCACGGACTCAGAAAGGATAGCCGGAGGAGATGCTGAACGACTAGATGATGAGAAGAAACCCTAGGTGGTGGAGGAGAAGCCCAACGTGGTGGAGGAGAAACCCTAGGTGGTAGAGGAGAAGCCATAGGTGGTGTTTGGGCTAAGGTCGTCGGATGGTCGCGGATGGGGATGCCACTAGAAGCCCGGCACCTTGCCTAGAGGATCTCCTTCCTAGAGGGTTCGACCATGGGGCTCTTACCTTTCCTATGAGAGTAAGAATCCATGGAAGAAAAAAGCAAAGAAATTAAAGGGGATTGACCTGAAGATCAAAGGGATAGAGGCAAGAGCTCAAGACTCAGAAGGCGGAGAAGACACAGGGAAGGTAATGGAGGTGTGAAAGGCTCGAAGGGGCGGGTGGGACAGTCTTTATACATAATTTTTGAATGTCCCATCCACTACAGTGCCACACAGAGATTCATGAATGGAGGTACTATCCAGCTGTCCACAAACTCTTTGCTATTCGAGATACGATGTCTTGGTGACGCATAAGGGGCGCGATCTGCGCCCAATGATAGGACAAAAATAAGAACAATCCAATAATGGTGCTCCACCTTTTTCGTTGCTCGAGGGGTCTTTTTCTCAATCTCCATGCAGACCACATCGCTTTCGGTGCCATTTCTTAAATGATGAGAGGACTTCGAAGAGACTTTACCTCCTCAAGGACACACGCCCGGCTTCACTAATTTATGGTGCGCGAAACCCATCAAAAATGAAAGATTTTATGCTCCTTTCTCTTGGTAAGTGCTGCGTGCATGAGCGCCCAGACTCAGGAGGGAGGGGGCATATGATGTGGCTGGTAAAAGCCACGTGTAAGTTAACAACCAAAATTATCCAACAGCAAAAGTTGTTAGGACGCCAACAGCCCCGGCTCCTAGGCGGCCCTAGTTTATAAGCGGCCCTAGGCAGTCCCAGCTCATAAGCGGTCCTAGCGCCTAGGCGGCCTTATCTCCTAGGTGGCCCCAGCTCATAAGCAGACCTAGGCGATCCCGACTCCTAGGCGGCTCTGGCTCCTAGGCGGCCCTAGATGGACCCAGCTTCTAGGCAGCCCTAGCTCATAAGCAGCCCTAAGTGGCCCCAGTTCATAGGCGGCCCCAGCTCCTAGGCGGCCCTGGCTCCTAGCGGCCCTAGCTCCTAAGCGGGCCCTATTCTTAGGTGGCCTCATCTCCTCTTGTGTCCAGGTTTAGCTGCAGCTTCTCAGGCAAGCCTTCACCTCTAACAAGACTGGGCCCACCAGCCACCTCTGATTCATATATGTCTAATAAGACAAACTCTATTGATTTTGGTACAATCCTAAGAAGTCATAATCCATCATTAAGCTTTAAATAGCCTAGATCAGATGAGTCCAAAAAGTCATAATCCATCATAAAGCTTTAAATGGCCTAGATCAAATGAGCCCAAAAAGTCATAATCCATCATGAAGCTTTAAATAGCCTATATCAGATGAGCCCAAAAAGTTATCATCTATCATGAAGCTTTAGTGACTCTGGCCAGATGAACCCCAAAAGGTTATTATCTACTACGAAGTACTAATCACATAGTTCAGATGGGATAAATCCCACTAATTTTGACATTCCATTCAAGAAGTCGCAGCTCATCATGAGATTCCAAAGCTTTTGAAGCAAGTTACACAGACCCCAAGTATCAATAAAATGGGTAAGAGGGACCCCTGATCAAGGTATGAAAACTCAAGCACTTAGAAAATTTTCTCATCTTCTTCCTAACTCCCATTAGCTCGAGCTTCTTCAAGCTCACGGCTATAATTATGATCGCTAACTTGAGCTTCGGAGGGTCCCCGCTGAATATTCGGTCTCCGAAACTTCTTGCAGATCTCGAAGTCGAGGTGAATCATCTTCATCAAATTTATAGCACATCTACTAACGCTCAAGGATGTCAGCTTGAGGTGATCAGGCATCATCAGATTGGAGTGCCAAGTAGGGGTTAAGAGAAGGATAGCTCTGTAACTCTGGGCTACAAGCTCACCCTCTCTTGAACAACAATGGTGATGACATATGTTCAGGAGACTTCTGCCAGTTATACTAGGGTGCATTCCTATCATGCTGAGCAACTAGAGGCTAATCCCCCGCACTTTCCTCGCCACCAGTTTTGTCCACTCCACACGAAAAACTGGCCACCCTTACCCAGCAAGTCCAAGCTCTTGTTGGGGCAATCCATGAGTTGCAAGGGCAACAACCAGCAATTGTTCGATAGTAGCCCGGGCATCCCATACCGCTTGCAACAGCTGCCCCAGCCACTCAACAATCTACCTACAAAGGATCCTCACTAGAGGATCATCGCCACCATCATGCTCTGTCCAGGCACCACCATCAGGAAACCTTCAAAAGGTCATGGTCTCCTATCTGCCGCTTGAGCAGCCCCTCCTTCAAATGACGACGGGGGAAGGAGCCCAAAAGGACATATTGCCATCAGCGCTATCGCTCCTCATACTCATCTTCTGAATCAACAAGCGAGGACCTCAATCGCTAGATGGAAAGGTGCTTGGAGAAGCAATACTGGCGGTTGGAAGAGCTCAGCCAAAAGCTAAATAACCATCTAGGGGTGGATTATGATACCCGTCCACCCCTCACTCGTCGGATTATGGAAGAGCCTATCTCTTATAGGTTCCATCTTTCCCAGCTAGATCTTTACGATGGCACCACGGATCCACTTGACCATCTGGAGAGTTATAAAGCTCTCATGCAAGTTCAGGGGGTGACTAATTCCCTCCTATGTATTGCTTTCTCCTCTATCCTCTGGAAGGCTGCGCATGCTTGGTATTCTCGTCTACTCTCATGCAGCATCGACTCCTTTTGACAGTTCAAAAAAACTTTCTTAGCGCATTTAATGAATGTCGGAAGATCCCTGGGTAGCGGATAGTTTGTTCTCTATTCAGTAGAAGGAATGAGAACTTTTGAAGGATTTTGTGGTTTGGTTCAAGATGACAGCCCTTGAGGTCTACCATCTCGATGATGCTATGGCCACTCTGGCCCTGAAGCGAGGACTCCGTCCCTCTACTTTACCAATTCTTTGGACAAAAGACCTTCTAGTTCTTATGCCAAGCTTTTAAGTCATATGCAGAAATATATCCGTGCTGACAAAGCTACTTTTACTTGGAGGGACACTGAAACAGGGTCTAGCAAGAAACTAGCTCACGCGGAGCCAAGCGAACTTCCTCCCAAGAAGCCTAAGCCCCCGTGCCAGTCAGATAATCAGTGCCGAAACTTTACCCCTAGAGAAGAGAACTTCATACCTCTTCTCGCCCCTAGGTTTCATATCCTTATGGAGATCAAAAGCGAGCCTTATCTCCGGCACCCTCCCCCATTGAGGATGGACATCACTCGCGATCGGAGTCCTTATTTCCGCTTTCATAGAGACTACGGCCATGATATTGAAGATTGTTGTAATCTGAAGCATGCCATCGAGGAGCTCATCCAGCAGGGCTACCTGGGAAAGTTTGTTCAAAAGGGAGGGCCTCCGTTCATCCCAGCTCTAATGGGGCCTCTGTCTGCTCAGGCTAATGTCGTCAATGCTCCGACGGAACGAATGGTAGGCATGCTTTCCTAAGGGGCAGCTACGCCTTCTAAAAGATTAAGGGGTGAGGAGGGAATAAAAAATGTAATCCCTTTTTTTGAAGGAGAGTTACCAGGGAGGGGCAATCTGAATGATGATAACGTAATCTTCTCTATGACAATCGATAAGCATCTTGTGAAAAGAATTTTGGTGGATAGTGAGAGCTCTGCTGACATCTTTACTTATGATGCCTTTGTTCGAATGAATTTATCTCCTTATGTCTTATTAAAAAAAAAAAAAAAGGGAAATAGATGGCATCCATGTAGTAGTCCGAGCAGGACAAGGCCTCCTAAACTTTCCCATGTATGCATGACACCACTACCCTTTCTGAAGATGACACGTGTCTGACGTAAAAATCTCCACGGTTGAGTAGTGAAACACCACCTCTATTCTGCTAGAATATAAGCTTCTATCATTGTTGTATTGATCACCTAAATTATGTATTATAAGCATCTATCAAAGAGATAAGACAAATATAAAATGAAATGCAAAATTTCATTCTTATATTAGCTAGCAGGATCATTGGAACAAGAATACCTTGATTTTATAAGGCCGACAGCAACAGGAGAAGCAGCCTCTCCTTACTATAGTTAATTAGGTGATCCAATCTACAATTGGCACTGGACTCAAATGGGACTCATTAGTATGAATCCAACCCAAACCCAACCCATCTTTAAGCCTGCTATTTATCTCGGCCATTCCTTAATTTTTATTAAGAAAAAAATTTGTGCACCATGCATAATGCAAGATGATTGCTTGATGTGCATGCATGCGCTAAAAATATCTTTATTTTTTTATACTATATGTATGATTACACGCATGCAAAAATTTATGATTATGCTAAATACGTGTGCTTCTACACCGCACGCGATACACAATTTTTTTTCTCACCGATGTACCTAAGTATAATATAAAATTTTAATCAGATTTAATTATTTTATGAAAAAAAATCGCGGTGTCATTCTTTTCCTACTATAATTAGGGTTAGGCTATATTTGGATCTTTGGAGGAGAAGAAAGGGGAGAGTAAAAAGAAGTAAAGGAATGAAAGGAAAAAAGAAGGTTGTTTTTTCTTCTCTTATTTGGAAAGGATGAAAGGAAAAAGGAAAGTAATATCAATTATCTTGTTTGAATAGAGAGGAAAGAAAAGAAGGAAAATAGTTATGTGACAATTATAACCCTTCAGAATAAAGAAGGAACAATGAGAATGAAAGAATGAAGAATAGAAAATGAAGGGATATTTTGGTCTTTCAAAAAATATAACTTAAACAGTTTTTCTTTTCCAGCTTACCCCCGATTTTGGGGTTAACAAATTTAACCTTGTTGAGGAAGAAACAGAGGGAACCGATTACTCTCATTCCCTTTTTCTCTCTCTCACCTTCCTTCCAAATAAAGTAACTTATGACCTTTTCCCTTCGTTTCCTTCTCCTTCCCTCTATTCATCCAATCCAAACAGACTCTTAGGACCTATTTGGATGGAAGGAAATTGAGGAAAGGGAAGGAAAAGAGGGAGAAAGGTCATAAATTACCTTATTTAGAAGGAGGATAGAAGAAAAGGGAAAAGGGAATGGGAGTAACCGATTCACCTTCTTTCTCCCTATAAATTTGTTAACCCCCAAATCGGACGGTAAGCTGGGGAAGAAAAAAAAAGTTTAAGTCATACTTTTGTGGAAGACTAAAATATTTTTTATTTTTTATTCTTCATTCTTCCATTCCCACGGTTCATTACTTAATTTAAATTATCAATTCAAATAGGCTCCCTCTGAGTAAGATAGTTTTCCCTAAATATGCGCATACCATTTATAGTCTATTTAAATTTCATATGCATATACAACTCTCTCTTCCCCTTATTTGTCATCAACAAAAAGGTTAAGAGAGCATAGGGTAGTCCTTGCTCAGATTAGGATACAAATCAATCAGAATAAGAATCAAATATCACAGAATTTCAAAAAGTTCAAAGAAATTTCATTGAGTCATAAAATTTCATGCATACATAATCTGATACCATGATTACAAAGGATCAAGTACGAACAAAGTGTGAAAAAAATAACATTTTAAGTAAAATCCTAAGTACAAGCTAAATGTGAAACAACTAAAACAACATAACTTGACTTAAAGCAAATATCTAACTACAAGCTATGAAGTCCTAAAATCTAAAGATAAGCTAAGATAGATTGGATTGATTGGTTGGATTGGAAGAACTGGCTTGGCTTGGCTTGGATCAGCTGGAGAAGCAAAAAGGGAAGGAGACTTTCATATAGAACTGATCTTAGGAGTCTCTTTAATTCAACTAAGGTCTCTTCCATTCCTTCCAGTTGAGTCTTACAAAATTCCTTTATCAAATTCTCAATTGCTTCCAATGCATTCTTAATATTGACTTGAAGTTCAGCAGAAGACTTTGCATAAACATCTGATTCTTCTGCAATGCCTTTAATTTTATCCAGAATGCGTTGCAATCCAATCTTCAGGCCCTCAGTAGATGAAGTGATTGAACTTTCAACATTTTCAACTTTCTCTTCTAAAATATAAATCAACTGCTTCAAATTTAAAAACTGATCCCTGAGGCTCTCATTTATTCTCTTTTCTTGCTCAGCCAGAGTAGATATCATCACTTCTTTGATTTGTAAATGTTGCTCTGGTGTGAAAGCTGATGAAACAGGGGAATATCCAGAAGAAGTTGCTGGTGGAGGTGCTGAGAAGCTCGGTCCAGGTGGAGAAGGTCTAGGAGCAGATGGTCCAGCTACTGAAGATCCATGGACCTCTTTAACAATATCATCATCATCTTTGGTTGGTCTATCAGGTTCTAGCAAGCCACCAGATTGCCTCCTTTGCCACTGACCATTCAACTTCCTAAAGCCCATGCGGTGAAGAGAGGAGACTGGAGATATTATAGTAGTCAGTATGCCTTAACTTCTTTAAAGGCTCATTCTCCAAGATGTTCACCCCTTGGCTCTGAAAGATCAAAGTCAAACCATCCCATAAGGTAGGATGGATTTCTTCTTAGTCTCGGCCTCTGCTATGCACCCAATCATCATACCAGCAGATTAATTGGATAACCATTCATTATATAGTCCATAACAACATCTCTTTCAGATATATACTCAAATCTCCCGGTCTTGAAAAATAAAACTCTACTGCAAATGTTGTGAAGGAGTCTCAATTCTAAAGATAATTGATTTGCCATAATATCCTCAAACTCAATAACTTCTCTTTCCAACATTCACGATAAAGCTTCACCTCTATCACTGTGGTGAGTGGCAGCAATTCCAATAACAAAAATCTTCAAAATATTGTCCAAAATTTCTGAAGTGATGTGGACTTGGGTGCCTTTCACATAACTAACCAACCCACCATCTTCTCTACTGACATTGTTGTAAAATTCTCTTACTAAAGCAGGATAAGTGGGGGACATCAAGTGAGCAGACCTTTTTTCATCCCATATTCCTTAATTGTCTCCTAATAGCAAAGCCCTTAGAGTCAAAGAATTGAAAGTCTACCTTTCTTCCCATGGTTATAGCCTTTCCAGCAACGAAATCAACTTGAGGTGAGGAAGGAGTAGGCATAGCACTTGGAGTGAAGGAGAAAGAGGTCGACGGCGTGCTTGGAGAGGGTTGCCTCATTGGACATCGCACGGAGCATCTTCCGGTGGTGACGACAACTCCAATAGCGGATGCACGGCATTTAGGGGCCATTGAGATCAAGGGAGTTGAGAATTAAAAGTGTTTGGAAGCTTGAGAGAAGTGGAGAAAAATTTAAATGATTTGGAGTCGATTTGGCTTGGAGAAGAGTTGCTCTGCCCTAGATATATCGAAGGGGGACCACTTAGAGTAGCTTCCGAAAAGTAAGGTGTCGGCTTTAAATCGCTAACATAGCGCTCGATAAGTCAGAGTCAGCTCCGATAGTAGCTAGAGTCGGCTCTAATGAGCAGTCAAAGAGTCCAAATAATTAGAGTCAACTCCAACTCCAATAGAGTCAGCTCCACAAGAGTTTCAATGAAAACTAAGAGTTTCAAGGGGCTGAAACTTGTCAAGTTAAGCATCAAACTAGATAATTTTTCTTAAAACATGGGAAAATCAAGAAATCAAACATCTAGATGATTTTCCTTAGAAACATAAGAAGGTTTTCAAGAAAATTGATTGAAATCTAGATAATCATTCTTAAGAGTTTCAAAACTATTCCAATGGATCACAAACTCCTAATTCTCCTCTAAGATAGAAAAATCTCTTTTCACTCAAGGGTTTTGTAAATATATCAGCTAATTGGTTATTAGTACATACATAATTAAGATAAACATCATTGTTAGCAATATGTTCTCTAATAAAATGGTGTCTTATCTCTATGTGTTTGGTTCTTGAGTGTTGAATATGATTTTTAGTCAAATTTATTGTACTAGTATTGTCACACCTAATTGAAATTTTATCAAGTATGATACTATAATCTTCAAGTTGTCACTTAATCTAAAGGATTTGAGAACAACAACTTTTAGCTATAACATATTCAGCTTCAGCAGATTGTAACTAGCTAACATATTCAGCTTCAGCAGTTGATAATGTAACTGAATTTTTTTTTGCTAAACCAAAAGATTAAGTTACTATATAAGAATTAGCATGCACCACTTGTACTTTTTCTATTTAGTTTACAATCAGCAAAATCAGAATCAGAATATGCAATCAAATTAAATGGTGAGTCTCTAGAATACCATAGTCCTACATTTTTTATTCCACTTAAGTATCTGAAAATTCTTTTTACAGCAATTAAGATTCTTTAGGATCAGATTAATATCTAGCACATAGACATACAATAAACATAATATCAGATCTACTAGCTATTAAATAAAGTAGAGAACCAATCATACCTCTATAAAGCTTTTGATGTACTTTCTTACCATCTCATCTTTATCAAGTTTGCATGAAGGACTTATTGATGTGCCAAGAGGTTTAATAATTTTCATACCAAACTTTTTAAGAATTTCTTTTGTGTATTTTGTTTGGTTAATAAAAATTTCCTCTCTTTCTTGTTTGATTTAGAGTCCAAGAAAGAAATTCTATTCTCATCATGTTTATTTCAAATTCTCCCTGTATTAACTTTGCAAAATCTTGACAAAGAAGATTGTTAGTAGCACCAAATACTATATCATCAACATAAATTTGTACCACTAATAAATCTTTTTATTTTCTTTTCAAAATAGGGTTTTATCAATATTACATCTAGAAAAATTATTTTCAATCAAAAATTTATTAAGTCTATCATATCAAGCTCTATGTCCTGTTTTAAATCATAAAATGCTTTGTGTAGTTTAAAAATATGATTTAAAAATTTATGATCTTTAAAATCAGGTGGTTGTTCAACATAAACTTTCTCATTTATAAAACCATTCAAAAATATATTTTTTACATCCATCTAAAATAAATTAATGTTCATGTAATATGCAAATGCAAGTAATAACCTTATAGCTTCTAATCTAGCAACTGATGCTAAGGTTTCATCAAAATCGATACCTTCTTCCTGATTATATTCTTTGCAACTAATTTAGCCTTATTTTTAATAATAATATCATCTTTATCTAATTTATTTCTAAATACCCATTTGGATACTATAACTGGATAATCTTTGGTCTATCAACTAAGGTCTATACCTTATTCCTAGTAAACTGATTCAATTTCTCTTGCATGGCTAACATCTAATAACTATCCTTTTCAGCTTTCTCAATTATTTTGGGCTTTATATAAGACACAAATGCAAGATGATTATTGATATTTCTTATGAATGATCTAGTTCTTACACCTTGAGAAGGATCACCTATGATTAGGTCCTTTGGATGACCATAAGCATATTTCAATCTCTAGGTAGATTTGTATCATTATGAGTAGTATCAATACCATCATCCTTAGGTGAGTCATCATCCTTAGCTTCAGGTTCATAATATGAAGATACATCAACATTCAATTTTTCAAAATCTCTTCCAAGTATATTAGTATCTTTCTCATCATCTTTCTTTTTAGAACTTGATGGTAAAGATTCATCAAACACTATATGGATTGACTCTTCTACAATCAAATACTTCTTATTGAACACTCTATATACCTTTCTAGATATAGAATAACCTAAGAAAATACCTTCATCTGACTTAGCATCAAACTTCCCTAGATTATCCTTTCCATTATTATGAATGAAACATCTATAACCAAATGAATGAAAATAGCTAATATTGGGTTTCGTATCATGCCATAGCTCATAGGGAGTTTTCTTAAGAATTGGTCCAATCAAGGTTCTATTTAGGATGTAACCTGCTATGTTTATAGCTTTTGTCCAGAAATATTTTGAGAGTTGGCTTTCACATAGCATGGTACATGACATATTTTTTAGAGTCCAATTTTTTCTTTCTACTATTCTATTTTGTTGAGGTGTCCTAGGTGCTGAAAAATTATGATGGATACCGTTTTCAATGCAAAAATCTTCAAACAATTGATTTTCAAATTCAATCTCATGATTACTTCTAAGAGACACTATGGTAGCATTTTTCTCATTTGTGACTTTCTTAAAGAATTTCAGAAATACTGAAAAAGTCTCATCTTTATGAGCCAAAAATAATACCCAAGTGAATCTAGAGTAATCATCTACTATCATAAGACTATATTTCTTTTCTCCTAAACTAGTGGTTATAGTAGGTCCAAAAAGGTCCATGTGTAGTAGCTCGAGTGGCCTAGAAGTGGAAACAATATTTTTAGATTTGAAAGAATTCCTAGTTTGTTTTCTAAATTGACATGTATATCAAACTCTATTATTTTTAAAATCTAATTTTGGAAGATATTTAACCAAATCCATTCTATATAATTTTGAAATCAAGTGTGTGCTTGGATGATCTAATCTACGATGTCATAGCCATCCAATCTCATTTACCTTAGCATTATCAGCAATTAGGCAATGGTTACTTATAGATAAATTATCCAAGTCAATTAAGTATATATGTCATTTCTATTTCCAACAAATATAATGCTATTATCAATGGGATTCGATACTGTACAGATAGATGTTTCAAAGAAAACTTTGAAACCTTCATCGTATAGTTGGCTAATGCTAATTAAATTATGTTTTAATCCATTTACATATAAAATATTTTTAATAAAAGTGGATGGAGTGATCTGAATTTTACTAATGCCCATGAAGTGACCTTGACCATTATCTTCAAAGGTCACCACTCCACCTCTTTTAGCTTCAAGGGTGATGAATTGATCTTTGTCACCCGTCATGTGTCTTGAGCAGCCGCTATCAAGATACCAATTTCTTTTTAAATCGTTAGCTGCAAAACACTCCTGTAAAGTAATCACATCTTATGTTTAGGTACCCAAGCCTTCTTGGATCCTTCATGGTTAGTAGCAACAAATATAGTTCCTTTTGGAACCCAAATCATTTTACTTTTATATCCAGTATTTAAATGAGATATTTTATGATTGCACACAGCCATAACGAAAACATAAAATATCTTTTTCAATAGATTTCTTAACAAAAAATTGTTGACTAATTTTGTTTCTTATGTGGTTTGTAACCCAAACCAGCTTTATAAAAAATAACTCTTTAATTATTCAAAAGTAAATTCAATCTTTTCGAGCTATAAGTGAGTTTATCAATAATATTCTTATATTTTTTAACTTTATTTTTTAAATTTAGATTTTCAGCAGAAATTATTTTTTTATCTAAATCTTGCTTTTCTAATTTTATCTTTTTAAATTTAATGACAAATTTATTTTCCTTTTTGAGAAGATTCGGATTTTTTTTTTTAAAACATTGTTCTTTATTCTTAAAACTTTAAAATCATTCATTAATTCGTTGAAAGCATCATAAAGTTTATCAAATGTAAAATCATACATGGGGGTTTCAAAATTTACCTCTTCTTCTTCATTTGTCATAAGACATATGTTGGCATCTTCTTGTTATTTATCTTCGGATGAAGATTTATCATTATCGCTCCAAGTTATAACGTATGCTTTCTTCTTCTTTCTAAATCCCTTTTTAAGTTGAGGACATTCAGATTTGTAATGTCCGACCTTCTTGCATTCAAGCATATCATGAGATCTTTCTCTTTTTCCTTATCTTTTTCCTTATCTTCTTTCAATTTGATACCAATTTTTCTTTTATAGAATGGCCTCCTTCTTTGCATGAATTTCTTGAACTTTCTTGCAAGAAGAGCGGTGTCATCATCATTTTTATCTTCTTCACTGCTGCTTATTTCTTTTTTAGCAGCCTTTAATGCAATTGTCCTTTTCTTCTTTACATCTTCTTCTTAATGTTGCTTCATTATGAGTTCATAGGTCATGAGTGATCCAAAGAGCTCCTCCAAAGGTAGGATGTTCAGATCTTTGGCTTCTTAGATTGTTGTCACTTTAGCTTCCCATGCTCTTGGAAGGGACCTAAAAATTTTTCGAATAAGTTCAGAATTAGTATAGGTCTTTCCAAGACTCTTCAATCCATTCACTATATTAGTAAATCTAATGTACATGCAAGTGATGGACTCAGTTTGATTGATTGATACCCTCATGAGTAACTTCCAACCGATCCTATATCTCCTTGGCTGAGATACAAGTAGATATTCTATTGAATTCATTTGCATCCAAAGAGCGGTATAGAACATTCAGCCTTGGCATTAAGTTAGATCATTTTCATTCCAATCCCTTTCATGGATCCATCAACTATGTGTGGGAGTGCTAGAACTAGGGGTGGCAATCGTGTCGTGTTGTGTCGTATCCGGGTCGTGTCATTGGTCGGATTTGATCATGGGTCGTTTCATTCCAATCCCTTTCGGGTTTAGGAATAATGGATCCATCAACTCATGTTTGTGGGAGTGCTAGAACAATTAATAATGACACTCCATAAATCATAGTCTAAAGCTTGAATGAATATCTTCATTCTAGCTTTCCAATATGAATAATTTATGTCATTAAACAAAGATGGATGATTTATGGATTGTTCCTCAGAAAAAGAAGAACCGGCTTGAGCTGCCATTTGGATCTTTAGCTCTTAATTTTTAGATCAAGAAGGATGAGTACAAGCTTTGATACCAATTGTTGGCTCTGATGGCAACTCAAGAGGAGGGGAGGGTAAATTGGGTTCTTAAAAAATTTTGGCGCTTAAAAATAATTTCACAAAGTGAAAGTATACAAGGATAAGTGCAATGAGTGTGGTGCTAAGAATGCAAAGCAGAATATAAATATAGAGTAGAGAGAAAAAGAGACAAGCACGACAAAAACAAAAATTTAATGGTTCGATGTTAGCTACATCTACATCCATTCCCTAGCAACTCTTGGGCCCATACTATAATCATCCTAATTACAGTCGAGTTGTTTTACCAGCTCATAACTCAAACTTGTTGTTTTAACAACGGGATCACAATGAACTCAGCCGGTTTTCATAGGCTCACTAGCACACAACCTATCACAAGCTATCTATCTTGCACGAGGCTAAACTGCCTCCCCTGATTCAATCACTAGATTGAATCAATAATCAAATATAATTAAGAGTAAAGTTACAACAGACAATCAGCTCCTCAAATGAGAAAATAGATAATATAAATGAGATAGAAATAAAGAGCCTGATTTAGAAGATTTTTGAAGTTGAGCTTTTCTTCTTTTCTTATGTTTTTTTCTTCTCCTCTTGGATGATCTTCCTTAAGATAGGATTAAAGCTTTGGAAGATTCATTGATGTAGAGGATGTTGAAGAACTAGGGCTCTTTGCTTCTCTTTTTGATTTGATAGAAATCCTTCAAAGTTAGCTTTTGAATGCTTTGAATTTTTTTAAACTCTTTTTCGAACACTTGGGATTTCAAATCTGAACTTTTTCTTTTGATTTTTCTCTTCTCTCTTCTTTATTTTTTGCCTTTTTTTTTTTTTTTTTTGCTCTTTTCAAATGGTCGGAAGCTTCTTTTATAATCTTCTCTTAATCCACATTTTGATGAAAATTAGCCATTAATTGTACTTATGGATGAGTTTAGCATGAAAGAGGAAAGAGCCATTGAGGTTTATTTTAAAAAATATGACCTCTAGAGTTATCTCTGACATTTTTGAAATTGTCTCTAACAGATTAGAGTCAGCTCTAATCTGGCCTGGAGTTAGCTCTAAGTCGGGATGCTCAAAATAGTAAAATCCATCCATCGCGGAGTCGGCTCTAACTTTTCGTGGGGTTGATACATTGAGTGCTGGAGTCGGCTCTAACAAATGCAAAAGTTGGCTCTAAATGTACCACAAAAAATCATTCTATATTTGTCAATTGGAGTCGGCTTTAATTCCCTGCATGAGTTGGCTCTAATTTGATGTAGAAAAGAGGTTCACTATTTTCATAATAGAGTCAGCTCTAATCTCTATAAGAGTCGGCTCTAATTCATGCCGAAAGTGCCAAACTGTTCTGATACGCTCCGGAGTCAGCTCTAATCCTTCTAGAGTCGGCTCTAGTGTTTGAAACTTGACACTTGACACTAGGATTGGATTCAAACTTAATTTTTCTTGGATTTTGATTAATCAAATACTTAAATTCCTAAAACACTTAATCAAAATCATTAGTAACATAAGAGATATACTTATATGGTTTTTGTTATTTATTAAAATCAATAATTGGGTCAACAATCTTTTCTTTTTGATGATGACAAAAACATTGAGTATATGTAAAACCAATTAAAGCATAAGTAGCAATATAAATAACTTCTTTAATCAGAGTGATAATTATCAAAATTTTAATATAATTCATATTGAACTATTACTTCATTTCATCTATTCCAAATAATCAACAATAATGATTCATACTTTTCAAATCTTAAAACTTAATTCAAATTATCAATTCAAACATGCTTCCCCTGAATAAGATAGCTCTCCCTAAATATGCGCATACCATTTATAGTCTATTTAAATTTCATATGCATATATAACTCTCTCTCCCCCTTATTTATCATCAACAAAAAGGTTAAGAGAGCATACTGTAGTCTTTGCTTAGATTGGGATACAAATCTATCAGAATAAGAATCAAACATCATAAATTTCAAAAAGATCAAATCAATTTCATTGAGTCATAAAATTTCATGCATACATAATCTGATACCATGATTACAAAGGATCAAGTTCAAACAAAGTGTGAAATAAACATAACATTTTAAGTCCTAAGTACAAGCTAAATGTGAAACAACTAAAACAACATAACTTGACTTAAAAGCAAATATCTAACTATAAGCTATGAAGTCCTAAAATCTAAAGATAAGCTAAGATAGATTGAATTGGAAGAACCTTGGCTTGGCTTGGATCAGCTGGAGAAGCAGGAAGGGAAGGAGACTTTCATATAGAACTGATCTTCAGGAGTTTCTTTAATTCAGCTAAGATCTCTCTCATTCCTTCCACTTGAGTTTTACAAAATTTCTTCATCAAATTCTTAATTGCTTCCGATGCATTCTTGATATTGAGTTGAAGTTCTGTAGAAGACTTTGCATAAACATCTGATTTTTCTGCAATGCCTTTAATTTTATCTAGAATGCGTTGCAATCTAATCTTCAGGCCCTCAGCATATGAAGTGATTGAACTTTCAACCTTTTCAACTTTCTCTTCTAAAATATAAATCAATTGCTTCAAATTTAAAAACTTATCCTTGAGGCTCTCATTTATTCTCTTTTCTTGCTCAGCCAAGCAAATATCATCACTTCTTTGATTTGTAAAAGTTGCTCTAGTGTGAAAGCTGATGAAATAGGAGAATATCCAGAAAAAGCTGCTAGTAAAGGTGCTGAGGAGCTCGGTCCAGGTGAAGAAGGTATAGGAGCAGATGGTCTAGCTGCTGAAGGTCCAGCAACCTCTTCAACAATATCATCATCTCTGGTTGATCTGTTAGGTTCTGGCAAGCCACCAGGTTGCTTCCTTTGCCACTAACCATTCAACTTCCTAAAGCCTATGAAGTGAAGAGTGGAGACATTATAGTAGTCAGGATGCTTTAACTTCTTTAGAGGCTTATTCTCCAAGATGTTCATCCCTTGGCTCCGAAAGATCAAAGTTAAAACCATGCCATAAGGTAGGGTGGATCTCTTCTTATGTATTTATTCCCATTGTGCAAAACGAGAAATATGAGTTTTTTTTAAATAAGAGACTTAAGGTAGGGTGGATCTCTTCTTATGTATTTATGCCCATTGTGCATGTTGGCCCAGATGACAACCCAAGAGGGGGGGGTGAATTGGGTTCTTTAAAAATTTAAACCTTTTGAAATATTTGTTTGCTTAGTGTGAGTGAAAGTGAATGCAGATGCAAAAACAAAATACAATCAATAAGATAGAGATAGAGATAGAGATAAAGGAGACACGGCAAACACAAAGATTTTATAGTGGTTCGGTGTATCCAACACCTACATCCACTCCCAAGATTCACTTGGGTCCACACTATAATCTTCCTTGATTACAGACGAGTTGTTTTACAAGCTCACAACTCAAACTTGTTATTTTCCCGGGATCACAACGAACCCAGCCGGTTTTTCAGGCTACCAGCACAAAAACCCCAACACAAGCTATACCAAGCTTGTACCGAGGTAAGACTACCTCCACTAGTTCAATCCCCCAGATTGAACTAGACACAAACAAAAGAAATATTATTTTTCAAGTACACAGCTCCTCAATGAGCAAATAATCAAGTAAATGAACAAAGTTTAGAAAAGCCTGATTTGTAGTTGGTTGGCTTTTGAGCTTTTCTTCTTTTCTTCTTCTCCTTGCTAGATTGAATCAAGCCTCAGCTCCGATTCTTCACAGTTGAAGCAGTTGAGAAGGATTGAAAAGCAAGAAACTGATCCTCTTTCTCCAATTGGGAAATCCACCAAAACTTTGATTTGAATGCCTTGGATTCCTCTTGAGCTTTTTGGAGTGGAGTGGATTTGAGCTAGAAGGTTTTTCTCTTGAGATTCAGGCTCTTTCTTTTTCGGATTTTTGAATTGGGATTTCTCTATTTCCGATTTTCTTCTTTGTTTTTCCGTTGTTTTTCGTTCTTGTTTTTGAATGATAGTCTTCCCTTTTTATAGATTTCTTTCAAACCATTTTTGGAAGAAACTATCCATTGGAGTGTACCTTGCAACAAAATATATCCGTTAGAAATAAAGTAAAATAGAAATATTACCGTTAGAGCTGATCTGGCAATTTGATTTTTCGTTCCAGGTGGGTTGGAGTCGGCTCTAACTTTTTTGGAGTCGGCTCTAACTCGAAACACTTTAATCCGTTAATTCTGGAGTCGTCTCTGACTTTTCTGGGGTCGACAAGAAACTTTTATGGAGTGGACTCTAACAGACCTGGAGTCGACTCTAAGTCGGGGCCAGAAAAATCAACGTTCTGTCTTTTCTGTTGGAGTCGGCTCTAACAGTCTCGGAGTCGACTCTAACTTCCGTGCCAGATACTGAGTCGGCTCTGTGATTCTCGGAGTCGACTCTAATGTCTGCAATCTTACCTAGACATTAGATTCGATCCAGAACAAGATTTAACTCCTGATTTTGATCATTCAATCAACTTATAATCTGAAAAACTTAATCAAAATCATTAGAGCCTTCAATTGTTATACTCAAATAGTTTTGTTAATCATCAAAATCATCAATTGGGTCAACAATCTCCCCTTTTTGATGATAACAAAAACTTTGAGTATATGCATTCAAAAATTCATTCGAACTAAAGATTATAGTCATTTTAAAGCTTAAAACATTTTTAATGAAGGATTTGATGCCAATATTCAAAGTGAACTTTTAAAATTATGCATGAGTTCTATATAAGCCATCAATTATGAACATTTAAACTAATGTACAGAAAATTGCAATTAAGCTTGTTGTTAAGCTCCCCTGCATTGAATAGCTCCCCCTATATATAAAAATCAAATTTTAATTGAACTGATTAAAATTTCAAGTCTCTTTCTTTTTGCATAAACAATCATTTCTCCCCCTTTCTTTCTTTCTTTTTGCATATTCAACCATCTCTCATTAAAATTTCAAGTCTCTTTTTTTTTGCATATTCAAACTTAAAATTCCTAAATACAAACTATCAAGATAAAGTAAACCTGGAGTACCTAAGATACAAAACAATATCAAAATCAAAATCAAAGTCAGATATGTTTGAATACAATTTTCTTCAAGTGACCTATGATTTCCATTACATCATCTTTTTGAGATTTCTTAAAATTTTCAAGACAAGCTTCAATCTGTGAGACTGCAAGGTCAATGTCCTTCTTCAGTTGACCAGTTGCATGAACATAAGATCCGAGCCATCAGCAATGCCTTCCATCCTTTCAAAGATTTTGTGAAGTTCAGCACCAAAGGATTCAACAGAATTGCTTATGGAAAAGGAAATCATGTCAAGTCTCGAGTTAAGTTCTTCTTTTAGCTGATTGAAGTCTTCTTTTAATTGATTAATCTCATGAGATCTCTGACTGTCATATTCAGCAAGCAAGGCTCTCAACTGACCAATCTGCTCATCAGAGAATCTCCCAGAAGCAGTAACAGACAGATGTGGAGGAGAGGGAACTGTGCTCGGTCCAGCTTCTGAAGGTCCAGCTGTAGATGGTCCCGCAATAAATGGATCAGGGACTGATGGTCCCGCAGTGGATGGTCCAGGGATATCTTCTACTCTGGCCTCTTCAGTTCTATCTCTCTCAGCTCTTTCTTCTCGTCCTCCTTTCATCCAGATACCATTTAACTTCTTGAAGCCCATCCGATGAATAGTAGAAATACTATAATAGTCAGTGTGCCTTAATTTCCTTAGGGGTTCATTATCCATAATTAGCACACCTTGGCTTCTAAAGATCAATGTCAGAACCATACCATATGGCAGTGTAGATCTTTTCTTTGTAGCAGCCTCTGCCATATAACCAATCATCATGCCAGCTAGGTTGACTGGCTTCCAGTTATAATACAATCCATCAAAAGAATGTCTCGCTCCGAGACGTACTCAAATCTACCAATTTTGGGAAAATAAAATTCTTCCACATATGTTGTGTAGTAACCTGAGCTCCAGATTTAATTGATTAGCAAGAATTTCCTCAAACTCGGTTACATCCCTCCCTAACATTCTTGACAATGCACCACTTCTATCATCATGCTGATATTCCATAATACCAATTGTGGGCATTTCCAACAGATTTCCAAGGATTTCAGCAGTTATTACAACTCTAGTTCCTCTTACAATACTGACTAAACCGCCTTCTCCTCTACTCAAATCATTATAAAATTCTCTCACTAGGGCAGGATAAGTGGGGATATCTAATGAACAAATCTTTTCCCACCCCATTTCTTTTAAACATCTTCCTATTGAGAAGCCCTCCGACTCAAAGAAATCAAAGTTGACCTTCCTTCCAGTTGTGATAGTCTTACCGGCTAGTTGATCTACTTTGGGTGAAGAGGGTGAAGGAGGGGAATCTTCTTGAGTGGCCGAAGAGGAGGATGGCGAGGGTTGCCTCCGAATCGTGCGTCGCCTCGTAGGAACGGACGCTCCTCCGACAAAACCGCACCTCTTGGGTGCCATTGAGTTGATTGGAATGTGTAATCAAAGGTTTTGAGAAGATTGGGGAGGTTGGAAAGGCTTTGGAACTCCTTGGAGGGGTTTTGGGAGACGGATAAAATGATTTGGGGTCGACTCCGCCTTTTTATTTTTGACCTAGTTCGACCTAGAGTCGACTCCCGAAAACTGGGTGTCGGCTCCGAACAGAAAGTCTGTCAGCGCTCGAATTAGAGTTGGCTCTACAGAAGCCGGAGTCGGCTCTAATTGCTTAGACAGAACATCAAAAACTAAGGTGTCGACTCCACAAACTGTTAGAGTCGACTCTAACAGTTTCAGAGATAAAAAATCAAGTTTCAAGGATCTGAAACTATTCAAATTAATCATCAAACTCTAGATAAATGTTCCTTAGAAATTGGGGAAACAATGAATCAAGATCTAGATAGATTTCCTTATTGAATATCGAGATTTTTTAAGAAATTGATGAAATCTAGATAGTTGTTCTTAAGAGTTTCAGAAAATTATTCCAAAGGATCACAAACTCCTAATTCTCCTCTAAGATAACAAAATCTCTCTTCACTTAAGGGTTTTGTAAATATATCTGCCAGTTGTTCTTCAGTATTCACATAATCAAGACAAATTTCATTATTGGCAACATGTTCTCTTATAAAGTGATATCTAATTTCAATATGCTTTGTTCTTGAGTGTTGAATTGGATTTTTAGTTAGATTGATTGCACTTGTATTATCACATCTTATAGGTGTCTTATCAAGTGTGATACCATAGTCTTCAAGTTGTCTCTTAATCCATAGGATTTAAGCACAGCAACTTCTAGCTGCAACATATTCTGCTTCAGCAGTAGATCATGCAACCAAATTTTGCTTTTTGCTAAACCATGAGATTAAGTTACTTCCTAAAAATTGGCATGCACCACTTGTGCTTTTTCTATCTAACTTACATCCAGCATAAGCAGAATCAGAATAAGCAATTAGATTTAATGTTGAGTCTCTAGAATACCATAAACCTACATTTTTGTTCCACTAAGGTATCTAAGAATTCTTTTAACAGCAAATAAATGTGATTCTTTAGGTTCAGACTAAAATCTAGCACATAAGCAAACAGCAAACATTATGTCTAGTCTACTTGTAATTAAGTAAAGTAGGGATCCGATTATACCTCGATAATATTTTTGATCAACCTTCTTACCTTCTTCATCTTTGTCCAGCTTGCATGAAGGACTCATTGGTGTTCCGAGGGGTTTGATTGATTCCATACCAAACTTCTTTAGAATTTATCTTGTGTACTTTGTTTGGTTGATAAAGATTCCCTCTTTGCTTTGTTTGATTTGGAGTCCAAGGAAGAAATTGAGTTCTCCCATCATGCTCATTTCAAATTCTCCCTGCATTAACTTAGCAAACTCTTGACATAGAAGATTGTTAGTAGCACCAAATACAATGTCATCAACATAAATTTGAACTACAAGTAAATCTTTATCTTTTCTTTTCAAAAATAATGTTTTATCAACATTTCCTCTTGTAAAATCATTTTCAATCAAAAATTTACTTAGTCTATCATACCAAGCTCTAGGTGCTTGTTTCAAACCATATAAAGCTTTGTGTAATTTAAAAATGATTTAGAAATTCATGATCTTCAAATCCCGGTGGTTGTTCAACAAATACTTCTTCATTTATTAATCCATTTAAAAATGCACTTTTAACATCCATTTGAAATAAATTAAAGTTCATGTGACATGCAAATACAAGTAATAGCCTAATGGCTTCTAATCTAGCTACAGGTGCAAAGGTTTCATCAAAATCAATACCTTCTTCTTGATTATATCCTTTTGCAACTAATCTAGCTTTGTTTCTAATTACTATGCCATTTTCATCTAGTTTATTTCTAAAAACCCATTTTGATCCTATAACAGAATGATCTTTGGGTCTTTCCACTAATGTCCATACATTATTTCTAGTGAATTGGTTTAATTCTTCTTGCATAGCTAACATCCAATTATTATCTTTTTCAGCTTCTTCAATGGTTTTAGGTTCAATTTGAGAAACAAATGCAAGGT
>UESW01004499.1:377226-397433 GCA_900491605.1 Calamus simplicifolius
TTATCAATGGGATTAGCTACAGTGCATATAGAAGATTCAAATGATACTTTAAAACCTTTGTCACATAATTGACTTATACTAATTAAGTTATGCTTTAAACCATCAACATAAAGTACATTTTCAATATATGTGGAGGGAGTTATTTGAATGTTACCAAACCCCAAGATTTGGCCTTTGCCATTGTCGCCAAATGTAACAACTCCTCCTTTCTTTTCTTCAAGGGTGATGAATTCTTCTTTGTCACCCGTCATATGTCTTGAGCAGCCACTATCAAGATACCACTTTCTCTTTGATCTCTTGGCCACAAGACATTCCTGCAATGATATCAAACTTTATGTTTAGGTACCCAAGCTTTCTTGGGTCCTTCATGGTTAGTAGCAACAAATATTGTTCCTTTCGGAACCCATATTTTCTTCCCTTTAACATTTAAGTTTTTATTAGGTTTTAGAATTTTACATTCATAAGATTTATGTCCTTTTTGATTACATTTAAAGCATGTAAAATTACTTTGGCCAGCACGCACAAAAATATTTTTCAGTGATTTTTGTTTTCTTAAAGTGTTATACCCTAATCCGGCTTTGTCAAAACTGCTTTTTGACTATTTAATAACATGTCTAATTTAGTTGAGCTTAATGTAAACTTATCAACTATGTTCTTATGTTTTTCAACCTCTTTCCTTAGTTTATCATTTTCATTGGAATTTAATTCTTTTCTTTTACCAAAACTTTCATTTTCAGATTTAAGTTTCTTAACTTCATTATTAAGATCTTCCTTTTCTTTAATGAAAGTTAAATTTTCATTTTTCAAAATCTTGTATTTCTTTTTCAAAACCTTGAAATCGCTAACAAGTTCATTAAAAGCATCAAATAGTTCATCAAAAGCAAATTCATCGCAAGGGTTATCGGAACTTACCTCATCATTGTCGTCCGCCATAAAACATACGTTTGCGACTTCCTTTTGTTCTTCTTCTTCGGAAGAAGTTTCCTCGCTATCACTCCAAGTCGCCACATAAGCCTTCTTTTTCTTTTTGTAGGCTTTCTTCAATTTAGGACATTCATTCCTAAAGTGCCCCGGTTTATTACACTCATAGCAAGTCAAGGGGTCTTTCTCTTTTTCTTTGTCCTTGTCCTTGTTCTTATCCTTTTCTCCTTCCCACTTTGTTCAAATTTCTTCTTGTGGAAGGGTTTCTTTCTCCTCATGAATCTTTTAAATTTCTTAGCTAAGAGAGCAGTCTCTTCATCATTATCATCATCATCATCACTGCTGCTCTTCTTCTTTTGCAGCTTTGAGGGCAATTACTTTCTTTTTCTTTGTGTCCTCCTCTACATGCTGCCTCATAGTCAGCTCATGGGTCATAAGTGATCCTAGAAGCTCCTCTAAGGGTAAAGTGTTGAGGTCCTTTGCTTCTTGGATTGCTGTCATTTTTGCTTCCCATGATCTTGGTAATGACCTAAGAATTTTTCGAACAAGTTCTGAGTTAGTATATGTCTTACCAAGACTTTTCAAACCATTTACAATATCTGTAAATCTAGTATACATGCATGCAATGGTTTCAGATTGTTCCATGCTAAACAACTCATATTTATGAACAAGAATATTAATTTTAGATTCTTTTACTTGGTTGGTACCCTCATGGGTAACCTCTAATCTATCCCAAATCTCCTTTGCGGAATTACAAGTGGAGATTCTATTAATTCATTAGCGTCTAAAGAGCAATATAAGACATTCATGGCCTTAGCATTGAGCTGTGCCATCTTCCTATCATTATCATTCCAGTCCCTTTCGGGCTTAGGAACAATAGTGCCATCAATAACATGTGTGGGTGTACTAGGTCCATTAATTATAACACCCCATAATTCATAATCAGAAGCTTGAATGAATATCCTCATTCTTGCTTTCCAATAAGAATAATTTGAACCATTAAACAGTGGAGGTCTATTCGTAGAATGACCTTCAGCAAATGATCCAACTTGTGTTGCCATTTGGATCTTTAGCTCTTGATCGTGTGATCAAAATCTAATGAGCACTAGCTCTGATACCAATTGTTGGCCCAGATGACAACCCAAGAGGGGGGGTGAATTGGGTTCTTTAAAAATTAGCCTTTTAAAAAGTTTGCTTAAGAAGAATGAAGGCAAAGCAATGTAAATACAAAGTGCAGTGAATAAAACAGAGATAGAGAAAGAGTCAATGAAAGCACGGCAAACACAAAGATTTTATAGTGGTTCGGTGTATCCAACACCTACGTCCACTCCCAAGATTCACTTGGGTCCACACTATAATCTTCCTTGATTACAGCCGAGTTGTTTTACAAGCTCACAACTCAAACTTGTTTTTTTCCGGGATCACAACGAACCCAGCTGGTTTTCAAGGGCTCACCAGCACAAAAACCCTAACACAAGCTTTACCAAGCTTGTACCGAGGTAAGACTACCTCCACTAGTTCAATCCCCCAGATTGAACTAGACACAAAGAATAGAAATATTGTTTTTCAGTTACAAAGCTCCTTAATGAGCAGATAAACAAATATAAGAATAAAGTTTAGAAAAGCCTGATTTGTAGTTGGTTGGCTTTTGAGCTTTTCTTCTTTTCCTCAACTCCTTTGAAGTGTAGAATCGGGCCTCAGCTCGGATTCTTCACGGACTGTACGTTGGAGTTGATTTGAGCTTTTCTTTTTCTTTGAGTGTTGAAAATCACTTGAGATGCTCTTGAATAGCTCTTGGATTTTCTTCTGAAGCTTCCTTGGATTGTTGAGCTTGAGCACAGAAGGAGCTTCCTTTGATTTCACACTTTTCTTTCACTCTATTTTGAATCTCGGATTTTTTCAAATGAAGCTCTGTTTTTCGATTTTTCTTTCTTTTCTCTTGAAGTGAATATCTCTCTATTTGTATATCTTTGATTTGAAAATGGCTTCTCTATTTATAGATTCTGCAAAAATATAGCCGTTAGAAACAAAGAAAAATAGCCGTTAATTAAAAATCTTACCGTTGACGCTGAGTTGGCATTCGGAAAAATCTTAGATTTGCTGGAGTCGACTCCTGCTTCCGCGAGTCGGCTCGAAGTCGAGATACCAAAAATAGAAATACTCAGAAAGTCAAAGGGTCGACTCATCAAAAATAAAGTGTCGACTCCTGACAGTCGGGGGTCGACTCATGAAAAGTTGGGGGTCGACTCGCGAAATGCTCAGAAAAACACACCTCTGGTGTCTGAGCGGAGTCGACTCACACAGTCATGGAGTCGGCTCGACAGAATCGGGGGTCGACTCATGAAATCACAGGGGTCGACTCGAGACAGACAGTCATTTCTGTACTCTGAGTGGAGTCGACTCTGAAACTCTAGAGTCGGCTCCGGAACGTATCAAAAATCAGAGAATTTTCTGATTGACTTTAAATTCGTTCCAGATTCATTTTAAATCATTATTTTGACTTGAATATAATAAAATTGACATTAGGAATCAATTCAAGAAATGTTCCAAAAACTCATTGATTAAAATATGAAGTATAAAATTTCTTTTTGAAAGCTTAAACATGGAGCTTGAAGTTACTTTCAAATTGATTAAAGTTATACTTTAACATTCTCATTCATTGTTCTAAATAAATTCATTGCTCATGTAAATAAACTCATTACATCTTTTAATATACTCATGGCTTTTGGTAATCATCAAAATCAATAAGATTGGGGCAACAAATTCTCAACAATCTCCCCAACAAATACCTTTTGCTCAGCAGGATGATAAAAGATGTATCCAATACCTTCTTTGGGATAACCTATAAACCTACATTTATCAGCCCTAGCACTTAACTTATGTCCGAATACATTTTTGACATAAGCAGGGCAACCCCAAATCTTAAAATATTTAAGACTTGGCTTTTTTTCTTTCCATAATTCATATGGAGTGCTAGTCACTAATTTTGATAGCACTCTGTTTAAAATATAGGCAGCAGTTTCTAGGGCATAACCCTAGAATAATACTGAAAGATCTGTGAAGCACATCATGGACCTCACCATGTCTAATAAGGTACGATTCCTCCTTTCTGCTACACCATTTAATTGAGGTGTATAAGGAGGGGTCCATTCAGAGAGAATGCCTTTGTCTTTAAGATGATCAAGAAATTCACTAGACAAGTATTCTCCTTCTCGATCAGATCGAAGGATTTTAATACTATGTCTAGTTTGTTTCTCAACCATACTTTGATACTCCTTAAATTTATCAAAGGCTTCGGACTTGTGTTTCATAAGATACACGTGTCTAAACCTTGATAAATCGTCAATGAAATTGATGAAATAAGAGTATCCTCCTCTAGCTTGAGTTGTCATAGGTCCACATACATCTGTGTATATAAGACCTAATAACTCAGTTGCCCTTTCTCCATGTCCAGTGAACGGAGACTTAGTCATTTTTTCCCATGAGGCAGGATTCACAAGTTCCTAATGATTTAAAATCATAAGGATCAAACAAGTTATCTTTGTATAACTTGCTTATTCTAGAGTCACTTATATGTCCTAATCGGCAATGCCAGAGATAAGTGGCATTAACATCTTTTCTCTTTCTTTTCTTGTTATCAACGAGCAAAACTTTATCATTGAGCAAAAGAATTAGAAGACCATTATTAAACAAAGCATGTCCAAACAATTTATTATAATAAAAGATAGAGCAACCATTGCTCTTTACATTTATTTCAAAACCTTGTTCTAATAACAAGGGTACAGAAATAATATTTCTAATAATATTTGGAATATAATAATAGTTTTTTAATTCCAATATCTTGCCAGAAGGTAATAACAACAAATAGGTGCCCATAGCTTCAGCATAAATGGCTTCTCCACTCGCGCCATAGAGCTTGTAGTCACCATTCTTCAAATTTCTAACTCTTTGTAGTCCCTACAATGACTTGCATATATGAGATCCACATGCAGTATCCAATACCCATGAGTCAGAAATTGAAGAACTCAATGATAAATTAGTTTGTATCATGTACAAACCTTTTAATGCTTCTTCACCAGCATCTTGCTTCAAACTTGCAAGATATATCTTACAGTTCTTCTTCCAATGTCCCTGCTTGCCGCAGTGAAAACATGCTCGATCAACAGAAGGCTTCTTTGCCTTCTTCCTCTTTTGCATGCTACTTTTAAGGCTCCTCTTTCTCTTTAAACCTTTCTTTATTGCTTGTTTCTTCTTCCTATCAACTAGAAGAATATGAGCCTTATCACCCTTGAAGTGACTCTCAGCTATCTTGAGCATATTCAACAGCTCAGGTAATGAAATATTTATTTTGTTCATGTGATAGTTCATGACAAACTGCGAGAAGGAGTCTGGGAGTGATTGTAGGATCAAGTCCTGATTAAGCTCTCCATCCATTACAAATCCTAATTGACCTAACCGAGTGATTAAGTCAATTATCTTTAAAACATGAGCTTGAACGGATGATCCCTCACTCATACGTGCACGGAACAACTGCTTCAAAATCTCATATCGAGCAGCCCTACTTTGCTCTCATAAAGCTCTTTAAGATTAAGCAATATGGATTGAGGTTCCCGCTCCTCATGTTGCCTCTGTAATTCATTGCTCATCGAGGCCAACATGATACACTTAACAGTCAAACTATCATTCTGCCACTTTTTATATGTGGCTCGTTCCTCCTCTGTAGCATCATCTGCGATCGGATCTGGATTAAAAGAGTCAGGATGTAGGAAACCTTTTCCTGAGTTAAGACAATTCTCAAGTTTCAATCAGTCCATATAATTTGGACCAGTCAACTTGTTGGCATCTAAAATGCCCCGCAGTGATAAAGTAGAAGCCATAAAATTTTAATCTACATTAAAAGTAAAGAACAATACATAAGCAGACCACTCATAATGATGTCTACAACTAGACAAGGACTTATCAATCTAATTGTATCTCCCACTATTTTATCACGAATACCATAACCCTCACCTATGGTAAGCGAGAAAACCCTACCAGGGTTTCTTTAGTGGGGTTGAGATCCCAATTCATCATAAATATCTTGTGTTACACAACAAACATTCATGAGTTCAAGGGAAGAAAATATCCTTTCCAATTGCAACCCATGCAGCTCTCAACATAACACCTGCCTCTAAGATACTTATAGCCTTGTGTTACACAACAAACTATAATGTCTTAATTTAGTCAAACCCTTCATTTTCATATAGTCATGATTGAATAATATTGCCCTTGTGTTACGCAACACCACTAATCATGCTATAAAGCATTAAATGCACTAAGACAATTCATATCTAACCCTAGAGTAGGCCTTGTGTTGCACAACAAACCTACTATAGTTGTTATCATAAATTTATCTTAGTATGAAGGAAGGCATTAGGTAGTGTTCATAATCAATATATCATTTCCAATTCAAGGTCTAAATAAATCAAATTGGCCAGTTAAGTGGGAGAGAGGTGGGGGTCCTCCTGTTGCTTTCTTAGACACCAATTTAATTGGCCAGATCAGTCAACGGAATCAATTAAAAAACCACGATCTCTTTACCTTTTCAGAATCACTTTTCTAGACACCAATTGATTAATCAAACCCTAAAAGGATTTGTATTATGATTCTATCACACTATGACTAAATATAATTTTTTAGGAGGGCTTTAATGGTCTCATGCACATCCTTTTTTAGTATGCATAACAATAATATCATACCATGCATACATTCAATGCAATTTTAAAATTTTCATCTTAAGTAAAATTTTTCATTAATTAGAACACGTTCGGCCATAGCTCATTAGTCCCTTGGGCCAGTCTATGCAAAACACTGCAGGCATAGAGGTTCAGAAGGCGTGTTCTAATACAATAAATTTTATAACTCTACATAATAAAATAAATCATGCTAAAAGCATAACATAATCATTCATGTAATCAATATATTATGGACCACTAATTGAATTAATCAAGGTGGCTCTAATACCAATGATGGGTTCCGGTCATGCAGCGGAAGGCTGGATTTCAAAAAAAAAATTTAACTTTGAAACCCTAATCAACCGAAACCTTAAACCCAAGACTCCTTAATTATAACAATTAATTAGTCATAAAATGTAACATATATGTAGAGGAACATACCTTAGTACTTGGTGAAGAAAGAAGGAAGCCGGTTATCCAATCTTTTCCACTAGGTGCCCAAGTGTTCGCCCTCTAATGGTGATCCACATGAGAATTGGATCAAAGATATGCTCACGAACATGACTTAAACTCTTTTTGGCTTCTTGACTTCTTGGCTTGGCTCTTAGGACCCTTTTTACCCTTTTCTTAAGCTTAATAAAACTTGTATAGGTTAAGAAAAGAGTTGTCTTAAATTGACTAAGGCTTGTAGGAAGGGGAGAGGGAGAGAGAAGACTCTTGTCTTAACAAGGATTACTAAAAGTTATCCGATGCAATCCCATATGTGCCACCCCCTTTAAATAGTGAATGGGGTGACGCAAATGAAGGGATACAACCCATTCCACATCCTTCTGAAAGGATATAAAATTTTTAAATTCATTTCAATTTGAATCAAGGGACACATCGTTATAATTTTCTGCACCTTTCTCCCTACGCGCGCCACACCTGATGGGATACTTTGGCATCCCATCTTAAATAGATAGCCTCTGATTTTGCCATGTGTCAAGATAAGGTTCTCCATGTTTATATGGACTCTTAAATCCTCAAAAGATGCACCTTCTAGTGCCTTAAATCAGAAGGACTTTTAGACGCCTCTCGAAAATTTTGCACGAGCACAGTTTTTCTTTCGAAAGTCCCATGCCTCTTGGACTCTATTAATTCAACCTTATTCAATACAATAACATCTAGATAAAGTTCTCCATGTTCAATGGACCTATAAATCTCAAAAAAAGACACGCCTCCTATTACCTTAAATCAGAAGGACTCTTAGGCACCTCTTGAAAATTCTGCACGTGCATAGTTTCCCTTCCGAGAGTCCTATATTTATTGGACTCTATTAATTCAACCTTATACAATCCAATAAATGGTTGATCAGGTCAGAGGTTATCCTAAATTAATTCTAAAATTAATTTGAATCAATTAATTAAGCCGGTTCAAATCAATTTCGATCCAAATTGGAGCGATAGTTAGCCACATGTGCTAGCATGCTGATTGGCTAACAAATTGAATTAATTAATCTTATTAAAATGATTCTTTGACCAATTCCCTTATGTGTGTGACCCATTGGGTTCCTCATCTAGCCAGCAGTAGGTTTAGGTTTAAGTTGATTTAGTTCGATTAGAAACTGACTAACCGAATTTGATCAAATCGTGCTAACTCTAGTTGCCAATTTGAACCATCTTTCAAATTAACTCATGAATTAAAGAAATTTAATTCATGAAAACCTACAAGAAAAGATTGACATCTAGTAATGTATCATGTCTACCTAGAAGATAAGAAATTTGATGGAATTACCAAAATACCCTTCAGTGGTAAGTTATTGTGCAATTCAATCCTTCGATCTTTCTTTATCCCGAATTTGTGATGGATATGGAAAAATGTCAAACCCTAACATTTTATTCATTTGAATCTTAAATAAATAATAAAGACTCGACAAATGAAAAATTAGAAACCTATTCTAATTTCATTTTGCTTTGATCAAAGACTTCTTGAGTCATCATATGATGAGATTACATGGGATTACTTTTTCTCTTACTAGGAATGATCGATTCCTTGTTGACCTACTCATAACCTTCATACACAATCCTTTATATCCATGAACACCCCGTATATGACTTAGCCATGAATGAGTATAAACTAAAACATAGATTCATGTGCATAAGATTCTATGGTAATCTCAGGTCTAAGGATCACTTGCACAACTCCCACTAAGAGAACTATCTTTTGACAAGTAAGTAAGATCTCCATAAGATGTTCTCAATGTGGATCAATTCAGTGAACTCAACCCTAATGAGCACCCACATGCTTGTATTAGTGTCTCTACACAAGTGGCTATGAGACCAACCACCCTCTTTATTGAGCATACATAGAATGTGCCAGTCTTACCGGTATCATCGATCCCTGACTCGATGATCCTTCGACTGGGAACATTTTAGATTAGAGTTTTTAGGAACTTAAGTCTCATCATTATGAATTTCATCATAACCCTAATTTCTTTGCCCTAACCTTATGGGGTTCATCATAATCTTAATAAATATAAGACACTGCATATGATGAATCGAAAAAATACCTTTTAATTGATAAAATATCATACATGAGTTGAAAGAAATTATAAAAATGCCCTTACATGATTGGCTTTAGGGCACTACTCTTACATGGACTTCATTCTAGGATTACCTAAAACCCAGAAGAAGCGCGACTCCATCTTTGTAGTGGTCGATAGGTTCTCTAAGATGGCTCATTTCATTCCTTGTTCGCAAACCTTTGACGCGTCTAGGGTAGCCCGACTTTTCTTAGACAGTGTGGTTAAGCTCCATGGCCTACCTAAAACCATTATTTCTGATAGGGATGTTAAGTTTACCAGCTACTTTTGAAAAATGCTATGGCATCTGTTAGGGACCAAACTTAATTTTCCCATAGCCTTTCACCCCCAAACGGATGGACAAAATGAAGTGGTGAACCGTAGTATAGGAAACCTTCTTAGGTGCCTTGTAGGCAAACACCTAGGGACGTGGGATTTATTACTGCCTTATGCAGGGTTCGCCTACAATAGCTCAGTGAATAGGTCCACGGGCAAGAGTCCATTTGAGATAGTCCGTGGGTATAAGCCTAATCGTCCACTTGATCTAATTCCTTTACCCCTCCACACACGAGTCTCAGAGTCCGCACAAGCATTTGCACAGAGTATCAAAGACTTACATAAGGACATTAGCCAGAAAATAAATCTAAGTAATGAAACTTATAAAAGACTGGCTAACTCCCGAAGAAGAGCCAAAGAGTTCGGTATAGAGGATTATGTCATAATTAGGCTTAGGCCTGAATGGTTCCCACTAGGTTCCATTAAGAAACTTCATGCTCGCGGAGCTGGTCCCTTTAAAATAATAGAGAAGGTAGGACCCAATGCCCATGTGCTAGATCTGCCCTCGGATTGGGGCATTAGCTATTCCTTCAATATTGCAGACCTAGTAGAATATAGGGAACTGACAGCGATTCCTAGTGAGTACTTTGGACCTAACCCTCCTTTCATGAGCGAACCTACCCAAGAGTGTTCACCATCAATTTTATCTGAGCGAGGATGTTGATCCATTTATTAATTTTGATGATTAATAAAGGAATTGAGTATATTTATTTGATTACTAATGGATTTTATAAGTGTTTCAGGACTTAAATTTATTTGATCAATTTAAAGGAATTAAGAAATAAATTTTGAATTAAATACAAATCAGAGATTTCAAAGTTTCAGAGCTTGGAGTCGACACCTAGAAAATCTGGAGCCGACCCCATGGCCAATTCAATTTTAATCTGATTTTTGATACAATCCGAAGTCGACACCTAGAGTTTCGGAGTCGACACCTAGAGTTTCGGAGTCGACACTTACAGTGTTTGGAGCCGACTCTGATGCGGGGACAGAACGCTTGTTTTTTGAGCATCCTGGAGCCGACACCTACAGTTTTTGGGAGCCGACACCTGGCAATGGCGAGCCGACACTTACTTTTTGGAGCCGACTCCTCAACGAACTCGAAAATTTCTATTTTTGGAAAAATGATCTGGAGCCGACACCTGAAAAGTTGGAGCCGACTCCAACCTGACTGGGACAAAAATTTAAAATGCCAGATCAGCTCTAACGGTAATATTTTCTTTTTACCTAATTTCTAATGGATATATTTTGTTTCCAGGTACACTCCAACGACTAGTTTCATCCCAAAAACGGATTGAAGAAAATCTATAAAAAGGGAAAAAAACAACCGTTTGAAAAAAGAGGAAAAATAGATGAAAAATAGACAAAAATTTTAAATCAAAATCCAAGAAACCATGAGCCTAAAATCCAAGAGAAAAACCTTCAAACTCAAATCCTTCCACTCCTAAAAGCTAAAAGAGGAATCCAAGGAGCTCCAAATCAAAAATCGGTGGATTTCCCAAATTGAAGAAAAAGCTCCATTTCTTCCATTTCCAATCTTCTCAACTACAACGACTGTAAGGGATTAAAGCTGAGGCTTGATTCATCATTCCAAAGGGAGAAGAGGAAAAGAAGAAAAGCTCAAAGCCAAACAACTTCAAATCAGGCTTTTCTAAACTTGTTTACTTATTCTTGAATATTTACTCATTGAGGAGCTGTGTATCTTTAAAAAACTATATTCTTTTTGTTTGTGCCTAGTTCAATCAAAGGGATTGAACTAGTGGAGGTTGTATACCTTGAGTCAAGCTAGATTAGCTTGAATTTTGGGTTGTATGCTGGTGAGCCCAAAAAACCGGCTGGGTTCATTGTGATCCCGGGTAAAACAACAAGTTTGGGTTGTGAGCTTGTAAAACAACTCGGCTGTAATCGAGGAGATTATAGTATGGACCCAAGTGAATCTTGGGAGTGGACATATGTGTTGGATACACCGAACCACTATAAAATCTTTGTGTTTGCCGTGCTTCTATTGTCTCTATCTTTATCTCTATCTCTATCTCATTGATTGTGCTTCATATTTGCATTGCATTTACTTTCATTCATCTTAAGCAAACAATATTTTTTAAGAGGTTAAATTTTTTAAAGAACCCAATTCACCCCCCCTCTTGGGCTATCATCTGGGCCAACAATTGGTATCAGAGCAAGTGCTCATTAGATTTTGATCACACGATCAAGAGCTAAAGATCCAAATGGCAGCTCATGTTGGATCATTTGCCGAAGGTCATTATACGAATAGACCTCCCCTATTTAATGGTTCCAACTATTCATATTGGAAAGCAAGAATGAGGATATTCATTCAAGCTTCTGATTATGAATTATGGGGTGTTATAACTAATGGACCTAGTACACCCACACACTTTTTTGATGGCACTATTGTTCCTAAACCCGAAAGGGATTGGAATGATAATGATAGGAAAATGGCATAGCTCAATGCTAAGGCCATGAATGTCTTGTATTGCTCTTTAGATGCTAATGAATTTAATAGAATCTCTACATGTAATTCCGCAAAGGAGATTTGGGATAGATTAGAGGTATCCATGAGGGTACCAATCAAGTTGTTGGCCCAGATGGCAACCCAAGAGGGGGGGGTGAATTGGGTTCTTAAAAAAATTTAAGACTTTTAAGCAATTTAAACTGAGATGTGCAAGTGAAAGGATTAACTAATAAGCAAAGCACAAACACAAGTATATGAGAGATAGAGAAGAGACAATTAGACACGGCAAACACAAGATATTTTATAGTGGTTCGGTGCAACCAACACCTACGTCCACTCCCAAGACTCACTTGGGTCCACACTATAATCTCTCTAGATTACAGCCGAGTTGTTTTCCAAGTTCACAACTCAAACTTGTTGTTTTTCCGGGATCACAACGAACCCAGCCGATTTTACACGGGCTCACCGGCACCAAACCCTAACACAAGCTAAACCTAGCTTGTACCGAGGTTTAACAACCTCCTCTAGTTTAATCCCTCAGATTAAACTAGATTCAACCAAATAAAATGAGTTTTAATTACAAGCAGCTCCTTTTTGAGCAGATATTTCAAAATAAAAATTGAGTTTAGAAAAGCCTGAATATATAAAGCTTGAGAGCTGGCTTGGCTTCTTTGGATTCCTTCCTTCAACTCCTCTTGATGTTGAATCAGGCCTCGGCACCGATTCTCCACAGATTTGAGCTTTGGAGTTGGGTTGAAGCTTTTTCTCCCTTTTCTTTGAATGTGGAAGATCTTTGATTTGCTCTTGAAAGTGTTGGGATCTCCTCTTGAATCTTTTGTAGAAGGTGGCTCTGGAGTGCACGAATCTTACTTTGGATTTCACTCCTTTTGAATCTTTCTTCTTAAACAAAACGATTTTTCTAATAACACTCTGTTTTTCCCTCTTTTGAATTTCTTACTGAATGATTCTCAATATAGATCTTCTCTCTTCTTTCTTTGTTGAATGGCTCCTCTATTTATAGATTCTGAAACAATATAGCCGTTAGAAACAAAGAAAAATAACCGTTATTCAAAAATATATCCGTTGGAGCTGATGTGTCAACTCAAAAAATTTCCGCCCAGAATTCGGGGAGTCGGCTCGGGACTGTGCGAGTCGGCTCGAGCAGTCGAATCCAGAACGCACCAAAAAATGAGTTTTCAGGGGTCGACTCGTGAAAATCTGGGAGTCGACTCTTGACTTCCAGGAGTCGACTCGCGAAAAGCTGGGAGTCGACTCGAGAAGCACTCAAAAATGAGTCTTTCTGCCGTCTGAGTCGAGTCGGCTCGCTCAGTCACGAGTCGGCTCGAGAAAGTTCAGGAGTCGACTCGGAAACTCTCGAGTCGGCTCGGGACTGATACAAAAATCAGAAAACATTCTGATTTGCTTTGAAAATCATCCCAACCAACTTTGAAATATAAATTTGACTTAGATAATGTTGTTTTAACAGTAAAGCTCAATTTCAAAGCATTCTCATTAAGTCATTGATCTTTAAAAGATTGATATATAAAATCATTTTTGAATTCATAAGTATAGCTCACTGAAACATATATTCAATTGATTCAAGAAACTCATTACATTTTTAATAGTTCATAGTTTTCAATTTGAAATTGCTCATAGCAAGAATAATTCATTGATTGACTTATCATGTTCATAGCCTTTTAGAAACTAAAGCAATGTCTTTTGGAAATCATCAAAATCAATAAGTTGGGGCAATTAAGTTTCAATAATTTCTCAACAATCTCCCCCTTTTTGATGATGACAAAAATATTGAGTTTGTTCATGATTGATTAGTGAATTAACTTTGTTTTCATAGTTAAGTTTAGGCTCCCCCTCAATGAGGTAGCTCCCCCTATGAAACTTAATTAACTAACCCATTGTTTATCACAATCATAGACAATCATAAAACTATAAAATTCTCCCCCTTTTTTGTTATCAACAAAAAGATAGATAAACATTCATTTTATTTCATTGACATAAGGAAATAGAGAATTCATTTCATTCAAAGAGTCTAGTACATCAAATTATATCAAAATGTAATACAAGCTTATGGAGTCAAATTTAAACTAACTTAGATTCATCAAGTTCAAAAACATTCATATTAGAGCAAAATTTCCTAGGTACAATCTAGGAAGGAAATTTAGAGATGCAACTAAGATAAGTATTAAGATCATTTGACACGCTTGAATATCAAACTTTTTAAGTGTCCAATCATCTCCATGATATCATCCTTTTGAGATTTGCTAAAATCATTCATGGTTACTTGAATTTGATCAACTGCTGCATCAATGTCTCTTCGTAACTGATTGGTTCTATCAAGATATACATTGGATCCATCGGCTATCCCTTGAAGTCTTTCAAAGATATTCTTAAGCTCGGCATTTAGAGAATCCACATGAGTACCAATAGAGAATGAAAATGAGTCAAGCCTTGAAATGATGTTTTCCTTTAATTCTTTAAAGTCTTCTCTTAATTGACCAATCTCTTCTTTTCTTTGATCATCAAACTCAGCAAACATAGATCTAAGTTGACATAGCTGTTCATCTGAAAATCTCACAGAAGTAGATGAAGCTTGAGGTGGAGGAGAATAATGCATGCTAGGTCCAGCCTCAGATGGTCCAGCAACAGAAGGTCCAGCCTCGACCTCAGCTCCAATGTCCTCAACTCTGTCCTCAGCAGCTCTAATATCATCTTGACCTTTTCTTATCCAATTTCCATTAACTTTCTTGAAGCCCATACGGTGAATAGTGGCCAGTGAATAGTAGTCTGTATGTCTCAAATTTTTCTTGGGCTCACTATCACTAAATTCAATTCCTTGGCTTCTGAATAACTGAGTTAAGATCATGCCATAGGGAAGACAAGATTTCCTCTTGCTTCCACAGTCAGCCATGTACCATAAAATCATGATGGGTAAGTTGATGGGCTGCCTGAAACTACAGCATCCATGACAAATATATCCCTCTCAGATAAGTAGTCAAACCGACCTGTCTTAGGGAATAGAATTCTGCTGCAGATGTTGTGTAGCAATCTTAAGTCCAATGGCAGCTGACTGGCAAAACTTCTTCAAATCCCTCAAAGTTTCTATTCAATAATCTGGTGAGGGCAGGAGATCTATCCTCTGGTTCAAAGGTGGAGGGTCCTGATAGGGGTAAGTCCAATAGCTTAGAAAGAATGATGGCAGAGACATTCAAACAAACTCCTCTACAGTACTGACCAATCCATTGTCTCCTCTAGATAAATTTCTATAAAACTCTTTCACCAGTGCAGGGTATGTAGGACAGTCTAGGGAGCATATTTTCTCAAATCCCATTTCTCTCAACTGTGAACCTACAAGTAATCCTTCTTCTCAAACAATCGAAATCAAACTTCCTTCCAGTGGTAATGATTCTACTTGCAAAAGGTCTACCTGAGGAGTAGAGGCAGTAGGAGCAGGTGCATCATCCGAAGAAGAAGCAGTCGAAGACTCCGGAGTCGGCTCGCGAACGGGTCGACGCACGGTTCTTTTCCTCTTCATCCCGGCGCGGCTACTGCTCGCTCCACGGGTTTTGGGGGCCATAGATTCAAGGTGGAATGATTGTTCAAGGTTTTTGGAAGATTTTGGAAAGTTTGAAAGGTTTTGGAGGGTTTTGAGAAAGGTTTGGAAAATTAGAAACGAACGATGGGTCGGCTCGTGCCCTAAATAAGCGATTTGGGACCACGTCGAGTCGACTCGCGCATTTCCTCGAGTCGGCTCGCCTAATCACAGAGAAAAATCTCGAACTCGAGTCGACTCGCTCAGACCAGGGGTCGACTCCCGAGTTTCAGAAAAACTCGAGTCGACTCCGATACACACCGAGTCGGCTCCGAGACCATTTCAGAACAAAAAAATTGAAAATTTTCTGAAATTTGAAATGATTCCGGATTTGATTTTGTGTATGATTCATAATCATTGAATCTTGATAATCATTTTGATATGAATTCTAGATACTATTTCCTTAAGATTTTGAGGAATTGAAAGAATTCTAGATGCATTTCCTTAAGTATTTCAAAATTTATTCAAAAGGATTACAAATTCCTAATTCTCCTCTAAGATATTCAAATCTTTCTTCACTTAGGGGTTTTGTAAGATGTCAGCTAATTGTTCTTCAGTGTTTACATAATCTAAACAAATTTCATCATTAGCTACATGTTCTCTTATAAAATGATATCTAATTTCTATGTGTTTTGTTCTTGAGTGTTGAATTGGATTTTTAGTTAAATTGATTGCGCTAGTATTATCACATTTTATGGGTGTCTTATTAAGTGTGATACCATAGTCTTCAAGTTGTCGCTTAATCCATAGGATTTTGCGCACAGCAACTTCCAGCTGCTACATATTCAGCTTCAGTAGTTGATAATGCAACTGAATTTTGCTTTTTGCTAAACCATGTGATTAAGTTACTTCCTAAGAAATGGCATGCACCACTTGTGCTTTTTCTATCAATTTTACATCCAGCATAATCAGAATCTGAATATGCAATTAGGTTTAATGTGGAGTCTCTAGAATACCATAAACCTACATTTTTGTTCCATTTAGATATCTTAATATTCTTTTAACAGCTATTAAATGTGATTCTTTAGGTTCAGATTGAAATCTAGCACATAAACATACTGCAAACATTATATCTGGTCTACTTGCTGTTAAATAAAGAAGGGATCCGATAATACCTCGATAATACTTTTGATCAACCTTCTTACCTTCTTCATCTTTGTCTAGCTTGCATGAAGGACTCATTGGTGTTCCAAGGGGTTTCATTGTTTCCATACCAAACTTTTTGAGTAGTTCTCTTGTGTACTTGGTTTGGTTGATAAAGATTCCCTCCTTGCATTGTTTGATCTGGAGTCCAAGGAAGAAGTTGAGTTCTCCCATCATGCTCATCTCGAATTCTCCCTGCATTAACTTTGCAAATTCTTGACAAAGAGATTCGTTAGTAGCACCAAAAATAATGTCATCTACGTATATTTGTACTACTAAGTAAATCTTTACTTTTTCTTTTCAAAAACAAGGTTTTATCAACATTTCCTCTTGTAAAATCATTTTCTATTAGAAATTTACTTAACCTATCATACCAAGCTCTAGGTGCTTGTTTCAAACCATATAAAGCTTTGTGCAATTTAAAAACGTGATTTGAAAACTCGTGATCTTCAAAACCTGGTGGTTGTTCTACATAACTTCTTCATTAATAAATCCATTTAAAAATGCGCTTTTTACATCCATTTGAAATAAGTTAATGTTCATATGACATGCAAATGCAAGTAAAAGTCTAATGGCTTCTAATCTAGCTACAGGTGCAAAGGTTTCATCAAAATCAATACCTTCTTCTTGATTATATCCTTTAGCAACCAATCTAGCTTTGTTTCTAATTACTATGCCATTTTCATCTAGTTTATTTCTAAAAACCCATTTTGATCCTATACTGAATGGTTTTTAGGTCTTTCAACTAAGGTCCAAACATTATTTCTAGTAAATTGATTTAGTTCTTCTTGCATTGCTAACATCCAATTATTATCTTTTTCAGCTTCTTCTATAGTTTTAGGTTCAATTTGTGATACAAATGCAAGATGATTACTAATATTTCTCATGTATGATCTAGTCCTTATTCCTTGAGATGGATCGCCTATAATCAATTCCTTAGGATGACTATGAGCATATCTCCAGTCTCTTGGAAGATCTACATCATTATGATCATTATTAACATCATCGTCCTTATGTGAATCATCATCTTTAGCTTCTTGTTCATGATCAGAAGATACTTCAATATTAAGTTTTTCAAGATCTTTTTCAATTATGTTTGTATCTTCCTCATCATCAATCTTTTCAGATCTAGTTGCTAAAGATTCATCAAAAACTACATGAATGGATTCTTCAACTACTAAGGTTTTCTTGTTAAAGATTCTATATGCCTTACTAGTTGTTGAATAACCTAGAAAAATTCCTTCATCAGATTTAGCATCAAATTTTCCTAAGTTGTTTTTACCATTATTATGAATGAAACATTTACATCCAAATGCATGAAAGTATTTTATATTGGTTTTCTTTCATTCCATAATTCATAAGGTGTTTTCTTTAATATTGGTCTTATTAAAGCTCTGTTTAAGATGTAACATGCTGTGTTAATTGCTTCCGCCCAAAAATACTTTGGTAAGTTGCTTTCACATAGCATGGTACGGGCCATGTCTTCTAAAGTCCTATTTTTCTTTCAACTACACCATTTTGTTGTGGAGTCCTAGGGGCTGAAAAATTATGATTAATTCCATTTTCAGTGCAGAAATTTTCAAATAAGTGATTTTCAAATTCTGTTCCATGATCACTTCTTAGAGATACTATAGTAGTGTTTTTCTCATTTGTGACTTTCTTGAAGAATTTCAGGAACATCGAGAAAGTCTCATCTTTGTGAGCTAAAAACATTACCCAAGTATATCTAGAGTAATCATCTACAATCACTAGACCATATTTCTTTCCTCCTAGACTTGTGGTTCTAGTTGGTCCAAAAGGTCCATGTGAAGTAGCTCTAGTCCCCTAGAAGTTGAAACAATATTTTTAGATTTAAATGAACTTCTAGTTTGTTTTCCAAATTGACATGCATCACATATTTTATTATTTTCAAAATCTAATTTAGGTAATCCTTTAACTAAATCCATTTTAATTAGTTTTGAAATAAGGTGTGTGCTTGCATGACCTAATCTACGATGCCACAACCAACTAATATCATTTATGTTAGCATTATCAGCAATTAAGCAATGACTACTCTTAGAAGTTTTGTCTAAGTCAACTAAGTATACATTGCCATGTCTATAACCAGTAAAAACAATGCTATCATCAATAGAATTAGTTACAGTGCATAAAGAAGATTTAAATGAAACATTAAAGTTTTTATCACATAATTGACTTATACTAATTAGATTATGCTTCAAACCATTAACATAAAGTACATTATCAATAATATGGATGGAGTTATGCGAACTTTACCAAGGCCCAAATTTGACCTTTACCGTTATCGCCAAATGTCACAACTCCACCTTTCTTTTCTTCTAGGGTGATGAATTCATCTTTGTCACCCGTCATATGTCTTGAGCAGCCACTATCAAGATACCACTTTTGTTTGATCTTTTGGCTACAAGACATTCCTGCAATATATCAAACTTTATGTTTAGGTACCCAAGCTTTCTTGGGTCCTTCATGGTTAGTAGCACAAAAATTGTTCCTTTCGGAACCCATATTTTCTTAGCTTTAAATTTAACTTGTTGTTTTTTAATGTTTTGCATTCAAAGGATTTGTGACCTTTTTCATTACATTTAAAACAAGTTATATTACTTTGGTTGGCTTTTACAAAAATATTCTTTAGTGATTTTGTTTTCTTAATGTGTTATATCCTAAACCAGCTTTGTCAAAAACAGCTTTTTGACTATCTAGGATCATGTTAAGTTTAGTTGAACTTAAGTGAATTTCTCAACAATGTCTTATATTTTTTAACATCTTTCTTAAGAGAGTCAATTTCTTTAGCTTGCTGTTCTTTATCTAAAGCTAAGTTTCTATTTGATCTTTTAAGTCTTTAGTTGAGTTTTAGTTTCAGATTTTAATAATCTAATTTCTTGATTAAGATTATCTCTTTCTTTCTTAAGTCTTCTTTTTCATTAGTTAAGTTCTTAACTTCTAAAGCTAATTCATTTTTACTTTTAGCTAAACTAAATTATCATTTTTCAAAATTTAAATTTCTTTTTCAAAATTTAAAATCAATCATAGTTCATTAAAAGCTTCAAACATTTCATCAAATGTAAATCATTTCGGAGGTTTCGGAACTTACCTCGTCGTTGTCGTCGTCGTTGGCCATGAAACAAATATTTGCAACTTCTTTTGTTCTTCTTCTTCGGAAGAAGATTCATTGCTGTCAGTCCATGTTGCCATATGCCTTCTTCTTTTTCTTGTAGGCTTTTTCAATTGTGGACAATCATATCGAAATGCCCTGGTTTTTACACTCATAACATATCAAGGGGTCTTTCTCTTTGTCCTTGTCCTTATCTTTCTTTTCCTTTTCTCCTTCCATTTTGTTTCCAAATTTCTTTTTTGGAAGGGTTTCTTTTTCCTCAAAAATCTTCTGAACTTCTTGGCCAAGAGAGCAGTTTCATCATTATCTTCATCATATCATCACTG